>SNQJ01S0030585.1:74499-86825 GCA_010110895.2 Picea sitchensis | reverse complement strand
CAGTGGGTGACAGGTGTGTATTCAAGTTGTCCCGACTCCCGGCATCCGAGTTTGCAGCCTTCCATGTCGTGCCTACTACCTAGCCCTACTACTTAGCCTGTATACCTACTAGAGATTTTGACGGGCATTGGAGGTAGTTACACATCAAACTGACAGGTAGACAATTCTCATGCCAGTCAGTGATGACGTGTAAATTTTATTGCCCACTGTCAAATACGGGCTGAGAGGTAAAAAACGGGCTACAACCCGTCAAATTCCAGGCCTGGAGGGGAGCTCCTAAAAGAGGAAGTGGGTGTCCATGGAAGATTCTTGTCAACGGTTTGATTTTTCCCAAAGCCGCCAACATTTGGTTTATAGAATTCCAGTCAAATGATGGAGATAATCGGAGATTGGGGTTGTAGGAGAGCACGGTCACATGAGGGTGAAG
The DNA here is from genome assembly GCA_010110895.2 of Picea sitchensis. NCBI lineage: Eukaryota > Viridiplantae > Streptophyta > Pinopsida > Pinales > Pinaceae > Picea > Picea sitchensis. The sequence goes on along the minus strand of SNQJ01S0030585.1, from coordinate 86,398 downwards.
GTGGGGTTCTCGTTACAGGTCAAAGTATGAGTGTGGAAAACGTGCCCCGGCCCCCGAAGAAAAAAGTCTCTATGTACAACCAAGTGGAATGAAATGGGGATATTCCACTTCAAGGGTGTTGGGTTTATGAAATCTCTCGTGGGGTTTTCGGTCTATGAAATCTCTCATTTGTGGAGTTTTTGAAATCTTTTATTTTTGTGATTGTTTAAGTATTTGAAATGCATCATTATATATTTGGATAATTTATTATTTTAATAATCTGTGATTTATGGGTAAATGTTTTTAGAGTTATTGGTTTGTATGGTTTATTTTAGGGTAGGGTCTTGGGTAAAAACTTTTGGAGTCTATGTTTTTAAATGATCATTTTTGGACTTAAAACTTTTGTGAGTGGAATTTTTAATCTAGTTGGAGAGGTTAATTGGATGTCATATCAACAGGCATTACTGTCACATGAACATATTAAAACTGAGTTATTAGGAAATGAAGTCGTTTCATTCTTTTTATAAATTAAGATAAATTTCGGTTTTTATTTTTAAAAATATAAATACATGTAACTAATTTAATAAATTAAGATTTTCATATATAATTTTCATACGATAGCTATTTCCATAAATTGATGTAGGGAGGCGTGACTCCTTGCAATATATCGTTTTTTTACATAATATTTACAAATATCTTTAATTTCAATACTAATTAGATAACCATTTTAATCTCCAGTTCAATTAAAAGAATCATAAATCCCACAAAATAAATTCGACACCTTTATCCATATACAATGTTACTTTATAAACCAAATTTGATAAAATTTATCCATATACCTTGGAAGCCTGATGGCTAAACCATATGTGTTACAGATACCTCAATGAATACCTGAATTCATTTTCAACACTAGACTGAATTAAAAATACATGTATTATTTTTCAGTTAGGATTTCTTCCAAATCATCTACCAGGGCCTTGTTTAGCCATTTATCGGCCTCATCCATGAACGAAGGGCTCAATCTGACCATGAGAACGCAGAATTCATGTTCATTCAGAGCCCCGTCGCCGTCTAAATCCCCCTCCTCCATCATCGCCCGCAGCTCTGAGTCCGTGAGGGAATCCAACCCTAACAAAGCCGAATTCCTCTTCAAGCTCTCCAAAGTGATCAGACCCAGCCGGAGATCTGCCAGAAGACGGAACCCGTTACACAGCTCCGCCATGAAATCGCTCTCTCCCAATTTCTCTGCCATAATTGGCAGGAAATCCTCGAATTCTGCCATTCTTGTGAATGCCGAAGCCCTAATCGAAACCTCAATTGTATCTTCAACGCAGGCAAAGGGGCTTAAAGCTTTGATCTGTATTGTGAAATGAGGAGGGTGTGTTACGGCTAATATAGCTTCCATAGCCGGCGCGCGAAGAAACCAGGCACCGCGGCCCGGTCATGAATTGTTCGCCGTAAGAAATAGTCGGGAAATTGCACGTACGCCGTCCAGAGTTGTCATGGAGCTGCCTTAAAGACGAAGATTGTGTCCAGGGGAGATAAATCACAAAGTTGGGACTTTCGGTGAAGGCGCCAGAGCATGAAGATGGATTATTGGAAACGTGTGCCGGCGAAGAATTGGAATGAAATTGAGGGAGGACTCGGAGATAAGAAAGGAAGAAGAGGATTGTTGATGTAGAATATGAAAATAATATTCAACATGAAAAAAATAAGACTGTTATTGTACAAAGAAATCTGAGGTGGAGTAGAAACTCAAATAACTGAAATGTACAAAGAAATCTGAGGTGCAGTGGAAACTCAAATAACTTGAATGTACAAAGAAATCTGAGGTGGAGGGGAAACTCAAATAGCCCATGACGTGTAACAACATGCTGTTGTTTAATTTTTCTACATTTTGTTTTTTTTTTTAATTCTGTAACACAAATTTGCATGAAATCACAATTTTATTTTATGTTTTTTAAATTGTATTTATAAATAATATATTGACAAAAAAATTAAAAAAGTAAAACTATAACTATTTGTATTATGAGAAAAAAAAAACGAAAAGGTAGAATAGTAAAACTACAACTATTTATAATAAAAATGATATTATAATTTCTTTTTAATTTGGAAATAACACTTATGAATGATCTTTTACTTTAATTTAAATCCCTCTAAATTATTATATATTTTCTTTTTACTATCTTTCTATTTGGGATTTACAAATTTCCACTATGTAAACCACATATAAACTTACATTCTTACTTTGTATAAGAAGGTTCAACACATTAAATACAAATAAACATATGGCACTTCATTAATAATGGAATTTTGACCACACAATACAATGTCTAATGTATGAAAACCAGTTAACATAAACTGAAAAACCTAAAACCTAGTGTAGTGCCCTGATCCCTTCTAGAAGATGGTTATTTCTCCAACCTACTTAAGGGTTAACTCTAACTCTCCAAACCCTCTCCAAGAATGATGCCAAACCCCTGTAAGTCTCAAACCCCCGCTGGAGATAAAGTTGTGCTACTCCAACACCAACGACAATAACTCAGTCGCCCATGCGCAAGTGTCTCGACCACTTCAGTTTTGCAGAGGTCCTAGTGGTACGAAGTTGGGTAACCCACAACGCCTCGCAGAATGGAGTTGGACAACAAGTGACGCCTTGCGGGACCCTTTGTACTCGTCGCGCAAGGGTGCCACAACAGACTTGCAGATAATGGATCCACCCCTTGAAAACTCTGTGCACCTCCATAACACTTTGATAGCCTCAAGTCTCCTATGCAAGACGATATACCTCCAACTGAAAACAAACTCTCAAATTGAGGCTCGAATGAAAAACCTAGATGGATCCCCCCTCTTGTCTAACTAGGGTGGATATTGCACCACTGAAACCAAACCAACAGTGGAAGGGTTTTACTAAAACCTAACGAAACAATGGCTCCAACAACACTTCCAAAACGAGGGATCAAATCATAATCCAAGGTGAAGCTCTACCCCTCATTTTATCCTTCTTCCGTGCCTTCTAGAACTTTCCCCTTTTTGATTAAATCAAATATGACTCTTATTCCCCTTTTACTTTCACTTTAAGATTACAAGTCACTTTAATAATGCATAAGTAACTTATTAATCTAAAGTTACTTTGTTTCCTCAATGTCACTTTAATAATGCATAAGAAACTTATTAATCTAAAGTTACTTTGTTTCCTCAATGTCACTTTAATAATGCATAAGAAACTTATTAATCTAAAGTTACTTTGTTTCCTTAATGTCACTTTAAAAACATAACATCTCCTAACTAAGTGGCATTAAATGACCCCTTTTGACTCCCTTGTTCTTCACTGGCAAGCCACGAAAGTAATTTCCACTACAGAATGGGGGAACCCAAAAATGGGACATGATAGGCACCACCAAAAACTTATCCATATCCATATCATATAAGCTTATTTTTTCCTTGTTGACAAGTTGTGCATCCAAGCTTCATAGTTACAGAACGACAACTCCTCATCGATATGCTCTTGCATGGGAGACTCTCATCTCGTCTCCCTATACATCTCCAACAATGCTCAACTCTCTTTATTGACAGGTAGTTCTCTTTGCATTTGCATTAGTGTTGACTAAGTTAGTGGAGAAGTGCATGGAAAGTGTAGATGACAAATGTGGAAAGTCAATAAACTGCCTAAGGATTTCATCGTTGTAGCTTCCTAGCCAACGCCATCAATTAGGTAGGGCTAAACATTTTTGGTTTTGTAATTGTCCTTCATGCATTTTTTTGTTTGAAGCTTTCCTTCTCTATTTGAAGTTGTGGGTTTCTTTATGTTCAAGTACAATAAGGCCTTCTCTCTACTTTCTCCTTCGACTCTAAACGCCATAATCATGAGCAGTTGCTATAAATTGAAGGTGGAAGAAACCAAAGATTGCAAGTTGTTGAAACATTGCTTTGTGATCCAATCATTCCCTGAAGACTTGCATATGAATGTGTGAATACACATTCTCTACTAAACATCATACTACAAGTTAATATCAACTCATTATTGAATTTCAATGGATTTTTGGGATTTTTCTATCTAAACAATAGGTGTGGCCATGGATGAGAAAGAAAGGGAGTCACCCATTTACCGATTGACTTATCACTTGACACTATGCAACACATATCTTTGAATTTGAAGAGATTCCTTATCATTCTTCATTGTACAAGCAAACTACTGATTGAATCAACCATTAAATATGAATTGTGGGATTGATCTCGCTATGCCAACCCCCTGCCTTGCAAATCATCACTTTGGTAGAACAATTGAAATTCGAGTAAGTAGAAGAGCAACACTCTCTAACAAAGTAAGGTGCTCTCTAAGGCTCGGGGAGAAGTCAAAGATAGTCTACTTGTTGGGGGCTCACCTCCTGAGAACAACCCATGTCCTCTTTTCCTTTCACAACCCATGTCCTTTCCTTTTCCAAGCCCGAGAAAGAAAATAGATCAAGGAGAGTGGATATTGGCACTCTATGTATGAATGGCTACCTTACTTATTATTTGACCTCTATATGCCATGCCCCCTTATGATTGATCAAGCTAGAATAACATATTTGCTCTCGTTTCAACCCATTTAAAGCTACTACGTTCTTGTAGAAGCTTTATTCAAAGAACATGTGTTTCCTTCTAAAAGGTCACAAGTTCAAATCCAGATGGAGGTAGGGTATATATACCTCCATAGACTTTACCAGTCAAATCACTAGGCAGAGGGGGTCTTATACACCAATTTGGTGTCTGGCTTGGCCGTGACCTTAAAAATAAATTATTATTATTATTATATATATATAATTTAGGATGGACATTCAAATATTTTATTTATAATCCACATTGAAATATTTTTTTTGTTATTAATGTTTGTTTAAATATCATATGTGGACTCCATATTAAATATTGAAGGAATTATACATCTCCCTCCTATTAAACTGTAAAAAATACCTTTCGATAATGAAAAACATAACATTTCTACATTTATATTCTTATCTAACCATAACATCTCATCTTTAATTTATTATTATCTATCCATGACATCTCATTTTTTGTAATTATAAAAGGCATGGCATGTGCATTTGTATTTTGATCTAGCCATGGCATCTCATCTTTCCTAGACTTTGGAGTATTTTACCAATGCACATGATATCAATATGATGTATAGACATAAAATAATAGCAAAGTATGTGTTAATTCTTGCTTATATTATAAACATATTAAATTTATATATACCTTCATGTAGCATGCATGTGTTTAAAGCATTATAGCATCATGCCATATGTCATCATTCTTAATGTTCAAAGTGATGTGCATATCTTTTGAATTGTCAACGAGCACATTGCATACATCGCATATCTTTTGAACTCTTCCTGAGCTTCTTGCAATATAATACAAAATAGTCTTAAAAAAATATTTGCCACTTCAGGTTATTATATCACTCTGCCACCTCATGTTATTAAATCACTCTATCACCTTAGTTTATTAAACCAATATGTATCATTATGTGGTTTTAAGAAAACGTGTCCCCCAACACTCTCCATTAACATTTTGTCTCGACAAGCTTTGTGATGCCTATAACATGTCACTATGTCAGTGTGTTCTCGAAGCTTGATTTAATCTTAACACCACGATGTTAAGAGCGTGCATAGAGCCATTGTAATGCGCCTAGTGGCACCCAAACACACTTCTCATGATTATTTATTCAACTAGGCCAATACTATGTAGTATGCCCCCTATGTTTGGTGCAAGATGTAGTCAAATAAAAATCATCACAAGGGTTTCATACCTTAGGATCCAGGCTCTGCTTATTCATTGTTTTAGCTACTTTGAAGCAAAAATGACTCTAAGGAAAAAAAAAAATGCAAAGATGAAGCTTTGATATCATGAAGATGGTGTGGCATAAGGTGGCCAAGGCCACACAAAGCCCATTTGGGTAAAGTGAACAATATTGTTTTTGAAGTGCTAAACTTATTAAACAATAAAGCTTCTAGAAGAATGTAGTAGCTTCTTGTAGTAGCTTTGAATGGGCTGAAACGAGAGCAAGTATATTATTCTAGCTCAATCAATCATAAGGGGGCATGGCACATAAAGGCCAAATAATAAGTAAGGTAACCATTCATACATAGAGTGCCAAGATCCACTTTCCTTGATGTCTTTTCTTTTTTGGGCTTGGAAAAGGAAAGGACATGGGTTGTTAAAGGAAAAGAGGATATGGGTTGTTCTAAGGAGGTGTGTTGGCACAGGGGAAGCCCCGGGGTTCAACGCTTCAACAACGCACCAACAAAACCCTAACTACTGATCCTTTCGGTAACACCTGTGAGGCAGATAAAGTCTCACCCGAGGTAGAAGTAGGGGTGGTTGCAGGACTCAGATGTCTGCAACCTAGCTGAGACACAGATCTGTGATTACAATACTCTAACAAAGCACTTGGCAGTTACCATTCGTTAGTATTCAACCAGTATTTACTTCGCAGATAAAACCCTAATTACAGAGAAACACAATATTCAACCAGATCTAACACATCTAGGCACTTAACATAAGGAAACAGATCAGATCTAGCATCTTATTCACATCATTAGGCCTTAAGCTATCATATTCACCTAAACAAACATTATTGCACTAAGCATAAATCATATAAACAATATAACAACCATAATGCGCAAAACAACCAGAACACAGGATATACGTGGTTCACCCCAGCGTGGGGCTACATCCACTAACTCTTGTCTTATTTATTATCTTTTGTCAAGCTTCTTACAGGAACAAAGCATCAAAATCCTACTCCACAGAGGACAGGAGATCTGCGCTCACCTCGCCAGATCCTCCTTCCTCGAGTTACAACACAAAGTCTCATTGCACAATCTGTGCACAAAGCACTACATATGACCATACACTAAGCACAGAGCCTCTTACAGTTACTTGCACTTAGCACAATACTTAGCACCTAGCATCAACCACACAAAACATCTGGCACTTCTTACATTGCCTAGCTTTCTATTTATACATTACAAAAAGGGCCTAAACATGGGTAAACCCATGGGCCAACATCCCCATACCCGTTACATAAACCCTAATCCCAAAAATGCCCTAAAAAGGAGTCGAGATTCCACTCCACCTTCGACCATCCTGTTGAAGTCCCAAAATAGGTCAAACATGACCAAGGATCTCCAAAACTTGGTCAAGGGCCAATAGGCTCCCAACACTCACCTGTGACTCGTCCCGAGTCACTTTGCTCTGGGTAACTCTGTCTTAAACACCTCGAGCTTGGCTCGAGTTGTTTCAACCTGTTGCTTCACCAAGGCCTCTTGCTCGACGAACTCTTGAATAACTACCTCATTCACAGGTCCCTCTAAGCATTTTTCTACCGAAGTGACTACTTGTTCCATCTCTGCTCCTCGGCCTTCAATCTCTTCAAAAAGTAATAAAGATGCATCCTGGACTGGCTAGAGCTTCTGAGTTACTTCCATGAATCTTCTTTGTATGGCATGGACCTGTTGTTGAGTTGTGCACTGTTCTTGGGATCTTTTCATCCTCTCAACTACTGACAGGAGTTTCAGTTGCACCTGTATTGTTGTTGCTTACTGCTTTGCCTCCTAGAGATGTGATTCTAGTGTCTTCAGTTCAGGGTCCTCGGTGAGTCGCTCATAAGTCTGCGCACTGCAACTGCTTAGTTGTTTACATTCCATGACTAATGCTTTGATCCTTTCAACTGCGCTTTGGGCAGTTGCTTCTCTCTGGTCTCGCACTTCCTGCAGAGTGATTGGCACTATTTGTAGCTCTAGTTCTACAATTCTCTGTTGAAGTTGCTAAATGGCTTCAGAAAGCTTTGCCACTTGATTCTCCACTGGGTCTTCCTCCATTTGCTCTAAGCTCGTCACAGAGCGAAGTGCTCTATGAACTGCTTCTTTGACTCCAACCTGCTCTGCGAGCAGCTGTTCTTTCTCCTGCTGGATCTGCGCTCTATCCTCTTCGAACTTGGTTTGGAGGTCATCCTTCTCCTGTTGCACAACTCGACGTTTCTCTATCACTTCTTCTTGTGCTTGCTTCAGGGCCACTGTGACATGTTCTTTTTCTTCCAGCATGCGACGGAGGTGAGCTTAAGTCGCATCAGCTATTTTGCGGAGTTGGGCAAGCTCATCTCCCAACTCTATTTCATCTAATGGAGGGGACGCACCGGACACTGCGTAACTAAAGTGAAGGGCTTGATGTACACCTCTTATCTCTATCTCAATTCTATCATACATGGCTTCTTGTTTTGCTTCATTTCTTTGTAAAATATCTCCCGAGGCATCTGATACAACTGCGATAATGAGGTCGAAGTCATTGACCATGAACATAGTCTGGAGCTTTGGCTTACTAGCTTTGGACTTCTTCCACGATGTAGGTTTCGTGGGGGAAACCTTTCTTTTCTTAGATGGATCTGTGTCATCAGGGGGATTCTGTGGTAGTGTTACTTTGCCTTGCTTCTACTTATCTTCTTCCCCTTATTTCTCATCTTTGTCCACTTCGTCATCACCTCCTCCACTAGGTGAATCTGAAGCAGTCTATTATGATGTGCTTCTCAGCTCTTGGACTTCTTCTTTCTTTTTCTTCTTGCTACCGCTGGGTGCATCATACTCTTCGCGAGTAACCACTGGATTTCCAATGAGGTCTAGGTCGGACAGTTCTTCCTGGTCGACTAATATAAGGAACTCTACAGGCCATTTCTTAGTGATTTCTTCTAGGTCCTCCTCTGTGAGCTTATAGTATGACTGAAGCTCTTCTTTACTCTCGTCTGCACACGTAGTGATATAAATAAAATGTCTATTTGTGCGGAACTTCATAAGGGGATTGAACCTGTCCAAAGTGTTCGCCGTCATATGAGGGAAAGACTCGATAACCCTCTTTAGCTGCAGATAGTAGGTATGGAATACTGCGCTCAACTTCCATTGTTTCCCCATAACACTCGAATACCAAAGTGTGGTGAACTTTGCAGCGAGCGGGTCGAACGACTCAATGTCAGGGAAGGTCACACCTTATGGCATCTCCCAAGCAGTAAACGTGATGAAGATCAACAACCAGCTAAAATGGAACTCATAGCCCTGATCCTGAGCTTCACAACAATCTAATTCTAACTGGTTGACTAAGTAACTAGCCTAGTTCATCTGGAGTCCTTCCATGCATTTTCCAGCGAGGTCAACGACAAACCCTGTGACCTGCGTGGGTCTGTTCTTTCAGAATAGCTTACAAGCAATCAACTAGAAAGAAAGGCGCACTGCACCATTCTGAATGGATGTTACCTTGTAGCCTCACGTCCCCTTTTCTACATCGCCATAGGTATCTTTAATTCTCTGTGCCAGAGCGTGGTCTGTAACCTTCCCTAGGTAAAAGTCTTGTGGGTCTGGTCCCTGCATGCTTAATCCGATGATCCTATGGATCGCGCCGGATCGACGGTGATGCGTCTGTCTAGCCATAAATAACCACAGTGGAAGCATGCCAACATGAGTTTAGTGCATGCGTTAACCTCCTGGTGCCTTCAAAAGTGTGGTATCTTCATCACGTTTAAGATAGTGGACCTCGCGATGTCCATGGTCCACGACTGGGGGATGATCTTCGACTTCTTCCCCTTGGTCTTAGTCAAGTACTTGTGAGGTGCGAGCATTCCATAGCTCTTGCAGTCTCCTAGGTTATAGTCACTGATCTTCAAGGTTGGAATCCTCTTCAACTGCGGTCTGACTGCTTGTATTCCCTTCTGGAGGTACACAATGATGACTGTGTAGTCGAAGTCCCTTGGGACACTGTCACGACTCAACACACTAGCCAGGGGTGGGATGTAGTCGGGCATGATAGAGAATATTAAATTCGCATTTGCCAAGTCATATCGATGTTTGGTTCTTTTCTCGGCTGCATCTCGGGATGGTCCGGATCCATGAGAAGTCGACGGGGAGGCTTGCACTCCTCGCATTGATGAGGCTTGAACTCCTATGGACATTACCTTCTCAGCCATTAGATCGATTAGAATTTCTTCTACTGACTTTTCTACTGCGCTAGTGTTGTTTGACATGCACGCTCAAGATCGGATATCTCAGGTTGATGAACAAACACTCAATGCAACAGAATGGATGGCGAGGTCTCAATGATCACTGCGAGATCAACTAGTTCTCTGTGAGCTCGGATAATAACAATTGACAAAAGTGTTCTCGGTGCAACGCTCGACGGAATAAATAGACAACACCATAACAGTTTCTTCCAATGGGTCGAAAATACTTAATCAATGCAATTCCATCCGTTATGGCGTGGTCCTAACGGTCTGATGGCGAGATTTGGTCCATAAATGTTCTTCTAACCATTCAGGAGCATTGGTTTAACAATCATAATGCCTCCAATGATTATATTGCTCCGCCATGTCGAAGTGCTAATATGTGTTGTACTGATATTTCGACGAAGTTCAAATTCTACAAACCTTCCTTCTGTGGAGTTCTTTCTAGGGCTTCTTGTAAATTTTCTAACTTTGCTTTCTTCTTGTTGAGTTTTCTAGTCTTTTTTCCTATAATCTGAGTTACTGGGTTCCTCTTCCCATTTTGATTCTTATCTTCTATAGGCATAGTAACTTCACATTGTTAACGGTCTTTCATAGGGTTCGAGTGTAATACTTTTCTCTGTCTGGGGTAGGTGCTCTGCGTTCCTTTGTGGATGGGTTCTTCAAGTCTGCTTGTGTTCTTTCAACTTCGTCATCTAGATCCCTGGTCCTTAGCAGCTTTGACTTGTTCTCTTGTTCTGCTATCAAGTGTGTTACTCTCCTAGTCATGAAATCTGTTAATTCTTGCATTTTCTGTTCTAGGGATTCTTCTTCTTTTCTTCTTTGGATCTTTTCTCAATCCAGGTTTTTCCTAATATCATAGCAAATGGGGTGATTTTCTCAATAAACTTAATGACCTCAAATTCCTCCTCTGTCGAAGTTCCATGAGCACTCATAGATGTCTGGGTAATTCTTCCACATAGGTTGATTATATTTCCTCTAAATAATCTTATTCCTCCCAATGAGGGAACCATAGAAGGTTTTCCCAAAATTTCCCAAGTTCTTTCTGTCATGATATTGATTTTTGTTTCCTCATCCAGAACACAGTCTATGGTCGAATTCTCCTATTCTTGCTTCTATGCATTCTTTGTCTTTTAAGATATCTGATAGATTAGTGTCTCTGTGATCATTCAGGGTTTCTTTCATCTTTAGCAATACAGTCTCTGATTCTTTCTGGGATTCTGTCATAATCTTAGTCTCTTGGCCTTTCTCATGGTTTTCTTGTTCCATATTCATTATTTCAAGCTTAGCAATCATTCTAGGGAAATCCAAAACTTCATGGTCCATAACTTTACAACAAAGACCACTAGGTCTTCTACCAGGGCATTCCTTAGCAAGGTGTCTCGGTCTTTTGCAACTGTAACAAAGGGTTAATCCTATCTTTCTCTTAAATGATCCCCAACTTTTCCTGTACTGCGCACTGGGGTCATAGTAACTAACGTGCAAAAAATTCTTTCTAGGATCCTGGATCCATTTGTTAGTCCAAACATTCTTTCTATGCATAGGAATAACATATCTCTCACTATTTCTATCAGATCTACTCATATCAAATCTTCTTTCTTCTAGTTGTGCCCTAGTTTTCAGGCTAGGACAAAATTTATCAAACATACCTAGATCCATACTTTCGAAATAAAAATTTTCATTTATATTACCTTTCTTAGGGCACAAAGCTTTCAGATCTTACCACTTAAATAAAAAAATTCACCATTCTTACCTTTAGCAGAGCACAAAGTTGTAACACCCTGTTTCCCCCAGATTGTAAATATAACTGGACTGGCCAAGGACTATGGAAAACTCATAAGTATGAATATGTGATGTAAATGGACCTGCAGGAAGAGGTCAATGAATGTGAATAAC
>SNQJ01S0030585.1:30366-70291 GCA_010110895.2 Picea sitchensis | reverse complement strand
GATGATTATTAACATTCATTGAGACCAAATTTGATGTATTAGACCTTAAGAAAGTTAAGGAACCAACTTATATCCATCTGAACTCATGATCTATCATGTGCCAAGAGGGATCAAATCCCTCAAGGTGCAAACCTCTTTTTAGAACACAAAACTCGAGGGAAGTTTTGTACCTCAAGGGATTTGATCCCTATTTGCACATGATAGATCTTGAGTTGAAATTGATCTATGATGGTAATAACAAAGTCCAAAGTAGTAAAACAACTATTGAGCCTTAACAAATTAAGGTATTAACATTATTGTATCTTAAAATTGCATTCTTTTATTATATTGTAATATTTAATATTAATTTATTTTTTTCACATGATTACACTTTGAGGATTTTAACTTTGTTTTCGTTAAAAAAAAAAAATTAAAAAATTCGAACTAAACATTAATAACACAATTCACAATGCATTATAATTGAAATAAAAGTTATATATTAAGAAAGCTCAAACAATAGGGAACCCCTTCTCCAATCTCTAACCAATCAACTCAGTTCTTGGACTTTCAGATCTCTCAACCTTGTAGGTCGTCTTGTTCTTCTCAAATATGCTTTGCAATCTATGCCAATTTATCTCTTCTCTACACTAGTGGCCCCTCAAAAAGTGCTACAAGCCATCCAAACACTACAAAGGATATTCCTATGGAAAGGACTCAATTCCAATAGTAAATTGGCATTAGTAAACTGGGACAACATTTGTAAGCCTAAGCTCAAAGGAAGCCTTAGAATCAAGGATCCTTGCACTCTAAATGAAATAATGGGTGCTAAAATTTGGTGGCATTGGTTGAAGAACCAAAAGGAGCTCTGGGGTTGACTTTGGAAACATAATACTCCCTAAACTAGATGGAGGCCAAGCTGATCAGATTGAATGACCAAATCCAGGCATCTAACATCTGGAATGCAGACTGGAAAAATAAACCCATCATTCAAGAATACACTTTTTGGGAAGTAAGGGATGGACATGGAGCTCTTTTTTTCGTGGCAACAAATTCCTCCCTTGAGGACTCATGATAATCTATATACATTGTAGGACCTCATTATGAATCAAGAAAGAAAAAAGGTTGCAGATTTATGGAGGGAGGAGCAATCCCCTTCCCAATGGAGAGAATGAAAATTTACATACATGGAGCTTGGTTTACCTAAAACTTATGATATCACAGCTTGGCAAGAGGAAGCCTCTTTAAGAAAAAAATGTATTAGAGAAGGGAAGGACATAATTCACTGGGGACATTCTCCAAGTGGAACCTTCAACAGTAAAGAAGCCTATAATCTCAAAATCAACTCGCACCTACAACCATTGAACAAAATTTGGCATACAATCTAGAAATCAAACTTTTGGCCAAAAAATTCTATCTTTCTATGTCTTCTTGTTTAGAATCGGATCCTAACATGGGATAATTTACAGAAAAAGGATTTATAGGGCCTTCCATTTGTCAGTGCCACATGCATTAGGAGGAATCCACAGAGCACCTTCTAAATCAATGCCACTTCTGTACATAAATCTAGGACCAGGTCATCCAAATCATGAGGTAGACAGACTGAGTATGCCATAACATCACAAAAGGTATTACTGATTGGGAATCAACAACATACGCTAATCCCATTTTCAACGGGATCTGGTAGCTAGTCGTTGGCTTTGTGGTTTGGAAAATCTGGAAAGAAAGGAATCACGAGATCTTCTCCTCAACACTATCGTCTCCTTCACAAGTTTGGTATAAAATTTTTGCTAATGTTCAAGAGATAATCAAAGCACAATCTTGGATGGGAGGGGGATTTATCCAATAGCCCAAGTGAAAGAATCATCCTTTCTCACTGGAACCTTACTTGGATCGCTCCTATCAAATTCACACTCTCCACTTGATCCCTCTGCCTAGATCTGCTCCAGAGTCTTGGCATTTCCCTTCTCCTGGATTCCATAAGATGAACTTTGTCGATGCCTCCAAAGGCAACCCTGGGGCCACAAGCTATTGTGTAGTTATTAGAGACAGTCTTGGGAGCATCAAACATATTATGGCGGGCACCTTGGGGTACACTACTAATAACTTTGCATAAATTTGGGGCCTTCTCAAAGGAATAGAAGTAGATAAAAACTTAGGCCTAACACAGCTGATCATTGAAGGGGACTCACAAATAATCATCTCCCTAGACACCAAAATATTGAATATTTCTGATCCGTCCAAAATATCTCCAAGATAGTGCCTCCTGCATTCCCTGGAAACCTTATAGGCTGCTCTTCAGCCTAACCTGGTTCTTATACCTTCCCATGTTTGGAGGGAGGCTAAAAATGTAGCCGATCATTTAGCTAATGAGGGGGTTTCATTAACAGAAGGTGATATAAGTATGGAGGCTACTTTGAGTCCTGCTCCACGCATCCTTTAGCAATGTATCAACCTAGATAGACTAGATCTCCAATCCCTGGATGGGGTGTTAATTGTCCACCGATTGCATTAAGGGAGCTCGTCTTCCTTTGTTGCCACATACCCACTATCTCGACCTCCAATGTTTGGATTTATGAGCTTGGGACACAACATTAAAAAATAATCACCGGGAAATTTCCATCCCCAGCTCAAGGTTTGTAGAGCAATCATATCCATTGCAGCCGACTTCAAGGAATGGTCGTATCTGTTCTTATGGTCGTCTCTCTCCTTTTTATGTCCCAGAACGATGGATTTTTGGTGTTTCAATATTTCATCCTTCCCTCCTTCCTGGTCTTTCCTTGTCACTCTCTGTATTGGTGATTCGAGATATTTTCATTGATGTGACTTATAAAGAATTGTATTAAATGAGCATACATTAAAATGCACCATAAAGAAGGAAAAACTCAATAATGAAGAGACATAAGCATCAAATCTAAACACAAAAACTTGATAACGAAGTTCATCCCTAGTGGACTACGTCTCCGAGTCCTTCTCTCAAATGGGTAGGCCTTTTCATTAACTCATCAAAAGAATTTGGAAAAATACAAAAGTATACCACATTCTGGAGTTAAGCTATAGAAGGTTTGCTCGGATTAGAAAACAAAAATCACCATTGAATTCATGGCATCGAATTACCCAAAAACGACTGTCTCCAAGCCTCGATCTGAGTCTGGCACTTCCAGGCCCCTGAGGAATTTCACCTCAGTTTCTGTTCCTGCACCTGTAATTAATTCATGGGAAAAATTCTCAAAAATCATGCCCTGTTCGTACGTTCGCGCCTTGGTCTCACCCCAAACTTTGGAAGAAATCACTTTTTAAATACAAATTTGGGAGGATGTACCAACATAGTCGTTATGCTAGTTGGTTGGCAGAGTTATATTAAAAGCACAGTGGTTTGGGGAGGTCTCGGGGTCAATCCCACATGCCTCCTCTTTTTGGTTCTTTGTTATAACAACCCCATGTTGGCACTTACCATTGGCAGAGACTGCTATATATGGCGGATAGATAGATATGAAGAAGCTTTAAACTTGGCAAACCGACCAGATTTGGTGGATCTTTCCATTATTTTGGCGTATTTTCATTTATTATATAATTTTTTAGAAATTCGGTTATTGTCCCACATTTGGAATTTCCCTGCTGCCATGTGGCAGCCCATGAATGGGCCACATGGTGGCCACTCATTGGCCCACATCATCTTTTTTCACAGTCACTGCCACATCACCTCTTCCTGGTCATCTTTCCATGTCACTGAACATGTGGTTGTACAGTCTACCACGTGGCACCTTTTCATTGGTCCATGGATTTGCCCGAAAAGTCCAAAAATGAGTGACACGTGGCAACCTCTGGTGCTGCCACGTCACCATGCTAACGTCAGCATGACACATTTCTCCCTTTGTGTGTGCCACGTACACTGTATGGATGATGATGTCATCCATACTGGTGTTGACGTCAGTAGTACGGATGTTGACTCATCCCCGTTGACTGGGCTAGGTTGACCAAAACTTTGACAATGAATATCTTTTGATCCATAACTCTGTTTGATGATCCGTTTACGCCATTGGAAAGCTTGTGACGTGCTCTTCATGATAATTCCAATTTCAATGAGTTTTGAGGAATTTGAATTTTTTCCCTTTAGACACTCTACTGAGCCCATTTTGAGCTTCCTAAGTTGCTTCTACGAATTTTTAGTTATCCTTGGATATCTTTTGGATCACACCTTCCCACTGAGAGATTTTTGGACCACCAAAAGATTTCATCAATTAATAGATAAGTGATGGAAGAGTTCCCTCACCTTTCCCTTCTCAATCCACTTTGCCTTTCTTGGATGTGTGCCCTTTAAGCCCACTCGAAGTAATCAACATCACCCCTGCGTGAAGTCCTCATCCTTCTGTCCAGGATAATATCTTCCTCCAACTCATCCAAGTACTCAGAAGCAAACTCATCAACTGAAGGTATTGAAACTTCCTCACCCTGATCCATGATCAAGGGAGGCTAACTTTTTTCAAGTTTTCCACATTTACAACTGAGTAGATCTGCATATAAGGTGGAAGGTCTAGACGAAAAGCATTGGTACAACTTTTCTCCAAAATAGTGAAGGGCCCATAACAAATGGAATTGAGTTTATTTCCTTCACCCTTCAATATCTCCTTGCTGATGTGAAGCCATACCTGGTCTCCAACTTGGAAATGATGGTCAACCCTGTGTTTGTCATGTCTATATTTATACTGTGCTTGACATTTCTCCAACTATTGCATGACTTCTTGGTGTATCTGTTGTATCCTATGAATGAACTTGTGAGCTCTGTCTTCGGTTATTTCTTCATTTGAATCGACATCTCTCCCATACATCAAGTCCAAAGGAACCTTAGGCAAATACCTGAAACATGTCTCAAAAGGAGAACACTGAGTGGAGGAATGTAAGGCGCGATTGTAATCATTATGTACATAGGGTATATGTTCATCCCATAACTTGGGATGCTTGCTGCAGTAGCCTCGAAGCAAAAGTACCAATGTTAGGTTAACAACCTATGTCTATCCATCAGTCTGTGGATGGAAAGAAATGGTCCTCTTCAACTTGGTGTCCATCATTCTCCACAAGCTTGTCCAAAAATCCCCAAGGAATCGATTATCTCTATCCGAGATAATGGATGTGGGTAACCCAAAGTGAACCCAAACATACTGAAAGAAGAGGTTAGCAGTCTTCTCAGCAACGATCTACTTTTTACATGGCATTAAGATACACATCTTGTTGAACCTATCCACTACAACATACAAATAGTCATGACCCCTCTTCAACATTGGTAAACCCCCTACAAAATCCATGGAGATACTTTCCCATGGATGGGATGGAACAGGAAGTGGTGAGTATAGCCCCAATTTTCTATTAGTGGGCTTACAAGTAGAACACATCACACACCCCTTTACATATTTAGTTACAATTGCTTTCATCTGAGGCCAGTGAAAAAACCTATGCAGATGAGCCATAGTTTTTCCTACCCCAAAATGACCAGACACAAGAGAAGTGTGAGCTTCTCGTATTACATGGACTCATTCACTTGTAGGAATACATATCTTTCCAAGATGGTATAGTAGTTTTCCCTGCAGACAATAGTTTTCTACCTTGTCACTTGTACCCTTTTTGTATTTGATTACCAAATGAAATTGTTGAAGAAAACCCATCCATCGATAATGTCGAGATTGTTGTAGATTGGTTTGTGCTTGGAGATACTGTAAGGGTTGATGATCTGCATGTATGATTGTTTCCTTCCCTAACAAGTAGTTCTTCCATTTCTTTACGCTTTGAACTAATGCATACAACTCTTTATCATGTGTAGGATAGTTAACAACAACTTGGTTAAAATTTTTAGAGTGGTAACAGATAGGCTTACGATATTGCATCAATACTTCACCCATGGTGTACCCGCTGACATATGTCTCGATCTCGAAAGGTTGTTGAAGATTCGACAATGCTAATACTAGTGCGATACTAATATTTTCCTTCAAGGTGTCAAAATATTTTTGTTTCTTTCCTCCCCACTGAAAAGTGTTCTTCACACTGGTTAAGGCATGCAAAGGAGCTGGAATAAAAGAGAAGTTTGAAATGAATCTCCTCCAATACTGGAATGCACCTAAGAAGCTCCGTATTTTGGTTACACTTTTTGGCTCAGGCCAATTCACAATTACATCAATCTTGGAAGGATCAATTTTCAATTGTCCTCATCCTACAATATGACCTAAGTATACAAGTGAAGTCTTACCAAATTCATATTTGGACAATTTTACATACAAATTTTCCTTTTGCAAAGTATCCAATACTTTCTTTACATGCCTTACATGCTCATCCCAAGTCCCACTAAATATAAGAATGTCATCTAAATATACAATCAAAAAATTATCTAAAAATGGCCTGAATACATCATTCATCACACGCATGAAGGTTGTCAGAGCATTACAAATCCCAAATGGCATAACTAACCACTCAAACAATCCTTGTTTGCTTTTAAAGGAAATTTTCCATGCATCATGTTCTGCAACCCTGATCTGATGGTATCCACTGCGCAAATCCAACTTAGTGAAATAAACATAATTCTTTAATTGATCAAGTAAATCATCTATACGAGGAAGAAGGTATCGATTTTTCACCGTGATTTTATTTAAGGCTCAGTAATGATACAAATTCTCCATGTGCCATCCTTCTTTGGTACCATCACGATCAGAGAACCAAAAGGAGATGAGATGGGCATGATGATCCCTTGATCCAATAATCCTTGTCCTTTCTTTTTGATTTCTGTCATCTCTACAACTGACATCCTGTACATGCCCACATTAGGAAGAGGAGAATCCTGCTGAAGATGTATTTTATGTTGGATTTCCCTCTTAGGAGGTAATCCATCCGGTTCCTGAAAATATCATCATACTTAGAAACACTATCAACTAATTCTTTCTTATGAGAAGGATCACATCCTTGGAAAGCGTCATATTTTCCGACATCCTTTTCCGTTACAACCATGAGTACATATATCTTATTAGTGTTTATGAGTCTCTTCATTTGTCTCGCACTAACAAGTGTGGTGTTTACCCTCATGCTGTGGGCTCTAACAATATATTCCACTCCCCCTTTAGTAAGGCGATATTTTTTCTCATGCTGAAAGAAGACTTCTTTTCTATCATAAAGATAAGGACTCCCCAACACTATGCCACATATATCAAATGATACAACATCCAAATCCACTTCATCAATCAACTTTGAAGCAATAGCAAATTTGACCCTACATTGCTTGGTGACATTAAGTTTTTCTTTATTACATACCCAACCAAGAAGATAAGGTTTTGGATGTGGTTTAGTTTCAAGACCCATCTTTTTGACAAGTGCTTCAGATATCAAGTTTACTTGGGAACCTAGATCAAATAATGTATCTATCTTAGTGTGCTTAGATACAACTCTTATATGAATTAATTCATTCCTCCTTCTTTCATCATCATGAGATTCATTATTGGAATTTGAACTAGCATAAAGGGAATCTTTACCTTGTACTCCAATCATTGTGATCTTTTCTTCGTCCCCTGAATCGGAACCAAGATCTTGTTGCACTGCAGCAACAATATTTGTCTTCCCCTTTCCACTGAACTGTTTTGATCTCTTCTCTAGATGTAGTTTCCAACAATGTTCATCATCGTGACCACTTTTCTTGCAATGAGTGCAAGACAGATTTCCTTCTTCTCTCTTTACAATGGTGGACTTTTTGTCTTTCCTTTTAAACTTATTAAACTATTTATGCGAGAGATTGGAAGGTTTCTTTGTGGGATCTTCTTGAACATGCTTTCCCCTGTTCTCAAGGTAAGTGTATTGCACACAAACTTCATCAAGACTAGTGGGGTTAAACAATAGAAAAATATGATGAATATAACTGTGAAGTGCACCAATATACTTCATTAAAGTTTCATAAGAACCCAAAGGAATGTTTAATGTAAGAGCTTTCTTCCTAAATTCTTCCATGAAACTTTGTACAGTTTGACCTTTACTTTGTCTTAAATTTTTCCATTCCATCATTGCTTTATGTAAATAACCCAATGGATAAAATTGCTTCATTATCGCTGATTTAAATTCCAACCATGAGGAAAGAAGATTACCACACTTACTTATGTCCTGAAGTTGTCTTTGCCACCATACAAGAGTGGGTCCTTCCAATTGAAGAGAAGCCAATTTCACTTTAACTTCCTCTTCATCAATCTGTTGAACACGACAATATACTTCAACCTGTCAGATCTAATTATCTATATTTTTCAGGATTAACATCTCCATTAAACATAGGTAAAGAAAATTTTACATCAAGCTTTAATAATTCCTTCTTAAAAAAAAAATTATGGCTAGAATTATGAGAATGATGAGAATGCTCAGAGGAAGAAGAGCTATAACTTGATGGTGAAGATGGAGGCTTAGGAGGGTCTCCTCCAACCACTTGATTGAATGAAGCATTATCATCTGCTTGTGCTTCCTTTTTCTTACCTTTCTTCTTCATCCTCTTCTCGTAGTCTCCATACATTCACTCGACCATTTCTGACATGTGATAAAAGACCATATGGAAGTTTTTCTCTTGTTCATCACGCTTGTCCTCTTCGGCCATTTTCTTCCTTCAGGATGCACGACCAACTTCGATATTGAAATTATTAAGAGTTCTTTCACCCTGCTTATGCTTGGCCCTAGTAAGCATTCACACTCAACAATTCAAGTCAAAGATGACTGCTCTGATACCAACATGATCTAGGATCTTTTCATCGATGTGACTTATAAAGAATTATGTTAAATGAGCATAAATTAAAATGCACCATAAAGAAGGAAAAGCTCAATAATGAAGAGACATAAGCATCAAATATGAACACAAAAACTTGATAATAGAGTTCATCCCTGGTGGACTACGTCTCTGAGTCCTTCTCTCAAATGGGTAGGCCTTTTCATTAACTCAAAAAAAGAATTTGGCAAAATACATAAGTATACCTCATTCTGGAGTTAAGCCGCAGAAGCTTACTCAGATCAAAAGACAAACATCACCATTGAATTCATGGTATCGAATTACCCAAAAACGATCGTCTCCACACCTTGATCTAAGTCTGGCACTTCCGGGCCCCTGAGGAATTTCACCTCGATTTTTGTGCCTTCACCTGCAATTAATTCATGGGAAAAATTCTCGAAAATCATACCCTATGCGTACGACCGCACCTTGGTCTCACCCTAAACTTTGGCAGAAATCACTTTTTAAATAAAAATTTGGGTGGATGTACTAACATATCCATTAGGCTAGTTGGTTGGCAGAGTTATATTAAAAGCATAGTGGTTTGGGTAGGTCCCGGGGTCAAGCTTGCAGGCCTCGCCGAACTCCGAATTAGAGCTTAGAGAACACTAGCTCCTCCCTTTATCCTCCAATGATGTGACCTCCAACTATGACTTGGAGCCCAACTCCCCAAATACTTCATGACTTCTCACTTCGCAAATATCGAAAGCCAGCTCACCTCCTTTCTTTCGAACCCCGAACTCCGATTTCTACCCATGCTAGATCGACGATCCATGTTTCTCGTGATCAAATGGTCCAGATCTACTCTCTGTGAATAGGAATTTTGTGTTCCTTGGTGTTGGAATATGGCTCTCTCCTTCGAACCTCCGACTCCCAACTTCTCGATTTCTGAAACCTCTTTCCCATGAAAGAAATCGACGGTTCTATCTCTCCCGATCTTGTGAGTGTTGAAAGACTCTCGCCCTTATCCTTCCCGCAGATCTACTAGATCCAACAGTCCAAGAAAATTGACATTTTTTCCCCTTCAGGAATTCCAACCGTCCATCGAGGTTCTCGATGGTTTCTCATCAAATGACTCGGCGTCAACCCTCCTGAGCTTAATTTCACGAGGTGACTTCAAACCTCGTCTTTCCTCTGAACTTCTCAAAGTCTCTATCCCTCCTGAGCTTGATCCTTGCTACAAACTCAAGGATTCTAAGGAATCCTTCATGCACTCCTTGTGGCTTCCACAACAACCTTTGGTTATTCGACAAATCCAACTTCAAGCACTCCTTGCGACAGAAGTTATTCAACTGCTCACTAGGGTTGGAAAACTATATGACTCTCCTCAGCCTGCGCACGCCTTGCATGGATCTGTGATCTACCTACACTTCTACTGGTATAAGTTAACGTTATCTCTCCTGATATTTCTGAGATAAAAATCATAATCTTGTCAATGCACTCCTTGCAGACCTTCACTGCACTCCTTGTAGGAATTCTCAGGAAGAGAAACAATTGAAACTCATAGTCTCCTCATAGACTTCATACATTCAACATGAAATCACATACATATGGCATTGAAAGAAATGCATAACAAAGAATATAAGCAAGTTCTAAACATACCATTCAATAGATACACACAACATTCATAATACACCATGAAATTGGATCAAGGAATTCTTATATTAATTCAAGTGCTTATGTACATGGTTCAATAGAAATAACTATCTTCTTATACAACTTCTACATTCTCTATTCTTCTCTGCTCTCCTATGCTCTCTTGCTCTCTTACAATGAGAATGATAATACAATACATCTATGAGGGAGTCTTCTTGAGTTTTTTCCTCCTACAACCTTAAGATATCTTATCGAAATTAAAGACTACAACTACTTTATATTTATTACAATAAATGTCCACAACCGACAGATCAGAGAGAACGCTCAAGATATGTATTACAATCCCCAAAACATTAAAAGTAATTACATCCTTCCATCTATTACATTAATGTGTTTTCTTTTTGAAATTCAAAAATGTCTTCAAAATGTGCATTGATGTATATCTAGTTGTCCTCTACTCGCGCTTAGCTGACGATGCTCTTGCATCATACTCCTCTGGCTGAAACAATTCATGGACTCTTGTCCATGAGCTCCTGAACCGTCTGTCCATGTTTCTAGATAACTGCTTCACTCTCCTAACTGGCATCTTCAATCAGGTGTCCCTTCCACTCTACCAAATATTCAAAATATGTATTCTTTCGGGTCTTCTTACTAACTCTCTAATCAATGATATTTTCCATCTGCGGATTTTCAGCTACAGACATCTGTTTGACCCAATGAATTTCCTTCTGATCCTATTCTCCCCTCGCTTCATATGCTCTGTAAGGATACATATCTGCTACATTGAATATGGGTGATATGCCCACATCATCTGGCAATTCTATCTCATAAGCATTTTCCTCAAACTTTCGTAAAATTTTACACGGCCCTATCTTTTTCATCTTTGGTTTATTATATGTTCCCCTTAGGAACCTTTATTTTATGAGATGTGCCAAAAATAAATCTCCCACTTCGAATTGAAGCTCTCTCCTATGTTTATCTGCTTTGCGCTTGTATTCTTGGTTGGAACTCTGCAACCGCTCTTTAATCTTGTTGTGGAGCTCCTGCATCTCTGTTGCAAAATCTTCCGCTTCAGCACTTCTGAACTCACTCTGCTCTAAGTCTCTCAACTCAGATACTCCTCTCGGTTGAATTCCATACATTATCTGAAATGGAATCCTTCTTGTACTCCTATTAGGAGAGTCATTATATGAAAATTTCGCTTGTGGAAGAATCTGATCCCACTGACTGTGATGTTCAGTTACTAAACTCCTTAATAAGTCCCCCAAACTTTGATTTACTACCTCAATCTGTCCATCCGTCTAAGGGTGATATGTTGAGCTAAAAGATAAATTTGTTCCCAACTTCTTCCATAGTTTCCTCCATAAATGACCAACAAATTTGGTATCTCTATATGAAACAATACTCTTGGGTAAACCATGAAGTCAAACAACTTCTTTGAAAAATAGATTTGCAATGTCTGTTGCATCATTGGTTTTTTGACATGGAATAAAATGTGCCATTTTGGAAAATCTATCGACTACCACAAATATGGAATCACACCCTCTCTGCATCTTTGGCAGTCCCAACACAAAATCCATGGTTACCGTGTCCCATGACCTCTCTGGTATTGGCAATGGTTGATACAACCCAGTATTTTGTCTTTTCCCCTTTGTGTGCTGGTAGATTCTACATATGTTGACAAATTTCTGCACATATGTCCTCATTCTTGGCCAATAATACAAACTGTCCAGTTGCGAAAATGTTTTGTCATGGCCGAAATGTCCAGCCAATCCCCCACTATGTTTTTCCTTCAAAAGGTTTTTTCGCATAGAACTCTTTGGGATACACAACTGATTCCCTCTGAATAGCAGTCCATCCTGGATTAAATATGCAATCCATTGGCTTCTATATCTCAGAACATGATTCTCACATGCTTCATAAGCATCTTTGAAATATGAATCATCTTTGTACATTTCCTTAAGTCTATCAAAACCTAAGGTCTTCACTTGAAACTCCTGCAGAATCAATCATTTCCTGCTCAACGCATCAAAAACCTTGTTAGCATTTCCAGAAATGTGTTTTATAACAAAAGTAAAATTCTGCATGAACTCAACCCATTTTGCATGTTTCTGGTTTAGTTTCTCCTGTCTGGTTATAAACTATAAGGCCTGATTGTCTCTATAAAAAACAAACTCTTTTGGAATCAGGTAGTGCCTCCATTTCTTCAGTGCTTGTATGACTGGATAAAATTATTTATCATAAGTGGAGTAATTCTTCTTGGCCTCATTCAATTTCTCACTGAAGTATGCAAATGGTCTATTGTCTTGACTTAAGACTGCACCAATCACAAATCCACTTGCGTCACATCTCACTTGAAATGTCTTACTGAAATATGGCAAAACCAGAACTGGTTGTTCAGTTATATTATCTTTCAACAACTTGAAACTCTTCTCTTCCTCCTCTGTCCAATGAAAATATTTATGTCTTTTCTTAACTGTGTCCATCATTGGTGCACAAATTCCACTAAAACTTCTGAAGAAATTCCTGTAAAAATTGGCTAGCCCATGGAAACTTTTGACTTCAAAGATATTCCTTGGTGACGACCATTCTTTGATTGCTTTTACCTTCTCCAGATGCATCTTCAACTCATTTGAAGAGATCACAAAACCTAAATAAATAAGCTCTATCTTCATGAAAGAAAAATTCTTTAGATTTATCAGCAACTTCTCTTACTACAGCCTCCTCATCACTGAAGTTAAATGTCTCAAATGTTCCTCCTAAGTCTTACTAAAGATCAGTATATCATCAAGATATACAATTACAAACTTTCCAATGAAATCTTTCAATACTTTGTTCATTAATCTCATAAAAGTACTTGGAGCATTCTTCAAACCAAATGGAATGACAAGCCATTCATAAAATCCTTCATTTGTCTTGAATGTTGTCATCCATTCATCTCCTTCCCTCATTCTAATATGATGATATCCTCTTTTCAAATCAATTTTTGAAAAAAAAATTGCCCCACTCAAGCAATCCATCAAGTCATCCATTCTGGGTAAAGGAAATCTATACTTGATGGTGATTTTGTTTATAGCCCTCGAGTCTGTACACATTCTCCATCTGCCATCTTTCTTTGGACTTAACACTGTTGGTACAACGCATGGACTCAAGCTTTCTCTGATCAACCCTTTGTCCATCAAATCCTGGACTTGCTTCTTAACCTCTTCATTCTCCTGCGACATCAAATTGTACGCGAATTTGTTTGGTAAACTCGCTCCTGGTATAAGGTCAATGTGATGGATTATACTCCTGATGGGAGGCAACAAACAAGGTAAATTGTCCACCACTATATCAACGAAATTATCTAGCAGTTCATGAATTTCCTCAGGTAGATCATCTATTGAAGTATTGGTCAAGATGACTCTAGGTTTTCTTACCACAACAAGCTGCATTTCCTGATCTTTCTTGACTTCATCAAGAAGTTCCTTCCCACTCATGAGAAATATAGTATTGCTTGCTTCTGCCTTCACCTTCTTGTCTTCAATTGGCAACAACATATGCATCCTACCATTCTTTTCCAAGGTTTAAGTATTCTTTCTTCCGTCATGAATAACATTTTTGTCATATTTCCACGACCTCCCCAACAAAAGATGACAGACATCCATGGGAATTACATCACATAATATCTCATCTCTATAACCCCCTATCTTAAATTGAACTAAACACTGTTTAGTGATGGTTACTTGATGTCCTTTTTTCAACCACGAAACTTTATATGGGCTTGGATGTTCAATTGTCTCCAATTCCAACTTCTCCACCATCTTTGTGGATACTAAATTATCCGTGCTTCCACTGTCAACTATCACCTTGCATACCCTATCTTTGGTTTTGCAAGCAGTCCTAAACAAATTGTTCCTCTGGACTGGATTTTCCATCTCTTTCTCTGGCTTCAATAGAATCTTCCTCATCATCAAGGATCTTCCACCTTTTGCATCTTTTGCCTCAACATTTCGCCTTTGTGCTTCTGAAATGTGAGCTTCACCTCCTCCATCTCTTTTTCTATCGAGACATTCCCAAGATTTGTGTATGATATTTCCACAGATAAAAGACTTTACTTCACCTCCTCTGCCTCTTCCTCTTACTCTTACTTGATGAAAAGTGTTCCTATCGGCATATTGTCTTCCTTGCAAACTTCCTTCCCTTTCTGGGCGGTTATGCGGTTTCTTCTCTTCATCCTTGGGCTTCTGTACTCTATCCTGGGAAATTGCTTTTCTTCTGCTTTGACTTCTACCTCTGCCCCTTTGACCTTGCTTTCAGGCCAATTTTTCTTCTGCCTTCAGAGCAACTTGATAAGCATCTTCCACATTTTTTATTGTCACCATGCTCATCTCGTCCTGAATCTCATATCTCAGGCCATTCATATATCTGGAAACCTTTTCATCATCACTCTCATGATGACCAACTCTGATGTTTAACCTATAAAACTCCTCTGTATACACCTTCACTGTCATCCCTTTCTGTCTCAAATTATGCATTATTCGAAACATATTGATTTGATAATATCTGGGTATGAATTTGGCTATCATCTTCGCTACCATTCTGTCCCATCTTTTAATTCTTTGTTTTCCCTTGCAATGTCTATCATCCTGCAGCTCATCCCACTACAATGCTACATGTCCTTCTAGTCTTGTGACAACGTGATTAACTTTCTTATCTTCTTCAACATCCTCATAGTCGAAGTACTTATCTAGAGCTCTAAACCAATCTAGTAGCTCCTCAACGTCCAAGTCTCCTTCATACATCGGGATGTCCAATTTTTCTCTGGCACCTATTCTTGCAACAACTTTAAATAGACGTTCCTTTGCAACATCTTCGGCTATAGCTTCTTCTGCTCCTTCTTTGTTCTCGATTTCTGCCTCACTGATATCTCCAGTATCAGGTGTTCGTATCTGTGTTGTCTCCATAACATATAATCAAGCACGAAGTTCTCTCATTTCCCTTTCCACGACTGGATCGGGTAAAGTTCTTTTTGGACGTCTCCTTGGCAACATTGTTTCAAATTCCACCACACAGAATTTAAATGACAATTGTCCTCTGTCTTCTCTTTCTTACAGAAAACAATAGTTGTAAGCTTTGATACCACCTGACGCAAAGCCCCTTCCTCAACAGGGTCTTCTGACCTCCCAGTCTATGGAATTTCCTCTATTCCCAAGCTGAAGAAACTCTCCAGGTCCCTACTGGAACCTCCACGAAAACAAATCCACATGTCATTTTTATGAAACTATACCTGTATGAATAAGCACTAGGAGTAAGTTTCTTCTCCACGTGACCACTAGTTGTGACCACTGACCTAACCAAAAGACACTTCGTGACTTCGCGACCTCCGGTGTTCTACTGTGAGTCTCCCCGACAATTCCAATCGCCAACCTCCGAATTAGAGCTTAGCGAACACTAGCTCCTCCCTTTATCCTCCGACGATGTGACCTACAGCTATGAATTGGAGCCCAAATCCCCAAACACTTCGGGACTTCTCACTTTGCAAATACCGAAAGCTAGGTCACCTCCTTTCTTCCGAACCCCGAACTCCGAGTTCTACCCATGCTAGATCGACAGTCCACATTTCCCGTGATCCAATGGTCCAGATATACTCTCTGCGAATCAGAATTTTGCGTTCCCTGGTGTTGGAATATGGCTCTCTCCTTCAAACCTCCGACTCCCGACTTCCCGATTTCCGAAACTTCTTTCCCATGAAAGAAATCCATGGTTCTATCTCTCCTGAGATTGCGAGTGTTGAAAGACTCTCTCCCTTATCCTTCCCACAGATCTACTAGATCCAAGGGTCCACGAAAATCTACGTTTTTTTCCCTTCAGGAATTCCAACCATCCGTCGAGGTTCTCGATGGTTTCTCCTCAAATGAATTGGCGTCAAACCTCCCAAGATTAATTCCATGAGGTGACTTCAAACCTCGTCTTTCCTCTAAACTTCTCCAAGTCTCTATCCCTCCTAATCTTGATCCTTGCTACAAAAATCAAGGATTATAAGGAATCCTACACACACTCCTTGCGGCTTCCACAAAAACCTCTGGTTATTCGACAACTCCAACTTCACGCACTCCTTGTGACAAAAGTTATTCAACCGCTCACTTGGGTTGGAAAATTCTACGACTCTCCTCAACCTGTGCACTCCTTGCATGGCTCTGTGCTCTACCTGCACTTCTACTGGTATAAGTTAACATTATCTCTCCTGAGATTTATGAGATAAACTCAGAATCTTGTCAATGCACTCCTTGCGGACCTTCACTGCACTCCTTGCAAGAATTCTCAGGAAGAGAAACAATTGAAACTCATACTCTCCTCATAGACTTCATACATTTGACATGAAATCACATACATATGGAATTGAAACAAATGCATAATAGAGAATATAAGAAAGTTGTAAACATACCATTCAACAGATACACACAACATTCATAATAAACCATGAAATTGGATCAAATCATTCTTATATTAATTCAAGTGCTTTTGTACATGGTTCAATAGCAACAATGCTCTGCTTATACAACTTCTACAGTCTCTGTTCTTCTCTGCTCTCTTATGCTATCTTGCTCTCTTTCAATGAGAATGATAATACAATACATCTACAAGGGAGTCTTCTTGAGTTTTTCCCTCCTACAGCCTTAAGATATCTTATCAAAATTAATGAATACAACTACTTTACATTTATTACAATAAATTCCCACAACCGACAGATGAGAGAGAATGCTCAAGATATGTATTACAATCCCCAAAACATTAAAATAAATTACATCCTTCCAATTATTACATTAATGTGTTTTCTTTGTCAAATTCAAAAATGTCTTCAAAATGCGCGCTGGTGTATATCCGGTTGTCCTCCGCTCGTGCTTAGTTGGCGATGCTCTTGCATCACTATGAATTTATGGGAAGAAGCATGCATGACAACAATGTATGTTCAGAACAGGAGTCCTCATCAGATCTTGAAGAACATTAATCCAAAAGAATCCTTCACTTGAGTGAAGCCTAAGATTGGACACTTCAGGATATTTGAGTTCCCAATGTATTTTCATGTACCCAAAGAGAAGAGATCCAAGCTAGAACCTTCATGAACAAAGGGCACATTTGTAGGATACAATGAATCCTCAAAATCATATCGGATCTACATTCCTAGTCAAAGACAGATTGAAATAAAAAAAGATGTTACTTTTGAAGAAGAGATAGCATTCCAAAGATCCAGAGAATCTCGGATAGAAATTGATAGTGAGACAATGCCTTCTCCCCCTTCAACAGTTGAGAGGGAGACAAACATTATTCCAGTTGATCTAGTTGCTCCAGTTGATCGATTTGTTCCAACCAATCCCATTTCTCCAATCAACATGCCCAGAGATATTACAGTAGGACATAAAAGGCCATCTTGGGCCCGACAAACTCTACAGGAAGCAGAGGGACATACAACCCCTCAAGGGACAACCAGAGAGAGAAAGAGACCAAATAGATTCTCAAGCTACCTTTCAGCCATGAGTCACATCATTGACTCCTAGCCTTCTTGTCATGGAGAAGCTTCAGGTGAAAAAGTATGGCAAGATGCCATGACAAACGAATATCAGTGTATATTGAAAAATGATGTATGGGATATTGTTCCGAGACCAAAGGGAAAGTTTGTAGTGACTTCCAAATGGATTTATAAAATCAAACATGCAACTGATGGTAGCATCGAGAAATACAAAGCGATATTTGTATCCAGAGGGTTCTCACAAGTAGAGGGAGTTGACTACGATGAGACATTTTCTCCAGTAGCCCGATACACTTCCATCTGTTCTATCATTGCACTAGCTACTTCCATGGGTCGGAAGCTACATGAGATGGATGTAAAGACAATATTTCTCAATGGTGAAATTGAGGAAGAATTTTATATCGAGAAGCCAGAAGGATTTTTTATACACAACGAAAGATCTCATGTGTGCAGGTTGAAGAAAGCCTTACATGGACTAAAGCAAGCACCACGTGCTTTGTACTAGAAAATGGATGGATTTCTGATGAGTTTGGGCTTCAACAAAAGTGTTGTTGATCCAAACCTATATTATCACATTGATGGAAATGAGTGCTTGATATTGGTCCTATATGTGGATGACCTTTTCCTCATCTGTTTAGAGAGACTCGTTGCTGAATGCAAATAAGCCTTGAAAACTAAATTTGAGATGAAGGATTTCGGCTTGATGCATTACTTCTTGGGACTAGAAGTATGGAAGAGGACAGGCAAAATTTTCCTGAGTCAAGAAAAATATACTATGGAGATATTGAAAAAGTTCGGTATGATAGAATGAAAATCCATGCCTACACCCATGGTGATGGATTTGAAGAAGATGAGTGATGTTGATTCTGGAGAAATTGATCCACACTTGTATAGACAGTTGATTGGATCACTGAAGTATCTGGTTAACACCAGACCTGATATATGTTATGCATTGAATGTGCTTAGCCAATTCATGAGCCAATCGAGACAGACTCACTGGATAGATGCAAAACATGTATTGAGATACCTATGAGGCATAGTTGGTTATGGCCTAAGATATGCCTCCAGTGTAGACATGAGCCTAGAGGGATATGCCGATGCAGATTGGGCAGGGACGATAGTGGACCGAAAGAGAACCTCCGGTTGTTTCTTTACTTTAGGATCTGCCATGGTTTCCTGGTGTAGTAGAAAACAAAGCTATGTGGCATTGAGTACTGCAGAGGAAGAGTACCTTGCATTGAGTGTGGTAGTCCACGAAACAGTGTGGCTTCGCAAACTTCTGACTAATTTATTCGATCATGAGATGGATCCTACTACTATTCATTGTGATAACCAGAGCTGTGTGAAGCTCTCTGAGAACCCTGTGTTTCATGATAGATCAAAACACATCAAGATAAAATATCACTATATTAGAGACATGGTGCAGAGGAAGACAGTACACGTGCAGTACCTTCCTACCCATGAGCAGATCACATATATCTTCACCAAACCGCTTGCCAAGATGAAGTTCGAGTACTTCCATGAGAGACTTGGCCTGGTGGAGAATGTCTCCCTAGTTGAGAGGGAGTGTTGATGATTACAACTGCGTGAGACATCCTCCAAGACACAGACTGAGTGAATCGACTTGAGAGAGCGCCCATGAGTTGGGTGTGCCCATGAGATGGGTGTGTGGTTCCTATATGAGATGGAGATGGAACATTGTGCCCCTATGTGAGGTGGTGAATCTCTTGAGTTGGGTGTGTGGTTCCTCTCTGAGATGAAGATGGAATGTTGTGTGCCCTTGTGTAGGGAAGCCCATGAGTTGGGAGTATCATTATGAGACAGAGATGAAACGATGTATTGGCCTCCTCTATGCAGAGAATTGAGATGATGTGATACTCTTGATGATTCTCCTGTGTAACGCAGTGAGAAATAATATCTGTTGAGTTGGATGTGCCTGTGGCTGAGCATAGGTGAACATGATCCTAGTGGTTGAGCACTAGTGAGTGTGGTTCTCTTGTGAGACACGGTGAGATAGAGATGTGGACATCCTTGTGGTTGAGCAAAGATGGATGTTCCCCTAATGGTTGAGCAAAGATGGATGTGCCCCTAATGGTTGAGCACTAGTGGGTGTATGAGATCCCTTAATATATTGTACAAGAGTCAGACTTATGTAACCCTATTTGTGATGTAAAGGGTATAGGTCGGCCCCACCATAAAGTGAAAGATAATTTATGTAAAATTTAATTAATATGGTAATTATTAAATATATTATAAGTTATTGAGGTCGGCCCTATTGTGCCAATAGACACTATTGTTGACAGGTTCAGTATAATATAAATAAAGGTAAAATTCCCCATTGAGGAATCATAAAACAAGTGTGAGTTTGGAAATTTCAGCAAACACTTGTTCTTGGGAAAAGTGTGCACCTCTCTTGGGCGCTAGTCTTCTAGGGTTTGAGAAGCACCCTTTTGTGTGCTAGTTCTTTATGTTGGTGGAGGTCTTTCTCTTGAAGAATATAGCAAAGGATTGGTTGGGTTTTATTCCCTTGTTGAGAAGGGTTTCCCATGATACTTCTTGTGTACTTGTGCATGGTGTTTCTTCTTGTGATCTTGGTTGCTGCAACAAATTGTTTATGGTTTAAGTAAAATGATAAAAATGGAATGAACTTCATTCTTAAGCCTAGCTTGTTGAAAAATCAACAGGTATGTCTACTGAAGCAAGCAACCGAGTAGTGAACCAAATATGAAATAAAACCATTATTTTTTTATGTCTATTGGTGATTAGAAGTAGGGAGCATTATTTATTTAAATAGAGATATGTTTTGATGAATTAGACAAGCCATAGGTCTATCATTTACAAATCATCAACCATCTTTATTGATGTATTTCCATCTTGTTAACAAGTATTTTTATAATATTCCCAACTTGATTATCCTTGTTCATTAAATCAAATTCCCATATCTCCATGAATGTCCATAGCATAAGCTATGAAATCCTATTAGGATTATTTAAGCCTCGTGATACTCATGTTTCCATTCTAATGGCCCTATTCCAAGTGTAGAGTACCTTGGAGATCATGCACATACATTTTTTTTTCCATCCTAATCTCAGAGGCTCTGTTCTTCTAATTTTCTCTAACAACTAGAAGTACCTTTCTAGAAAGTGAATTTCTAGCTCTATTATTCTCTAGAATATCTTTCCAATGACTATACTATTGTACCATTTTGAGTTTGGAGCTAAAAGTTACTAGAGGTTCACTACTCTTGCCCACTTTTTGAACTTTTTAATGCTACAATCAAGGCTAGGGACCCTCTTCTACCACCAATAGAAGAAAAACTTGAAAGAACTAGTAAAACATTTATATCAAGTGTTGATAGTAATTATGATTGTGAACACTCAACAACATTTAACTTGATGATTTGATACTTTGATAATCTTCTGTGTATATTTGGAAATGCTAAGTTTTCACTTTTTATACTTAATTATTGTTGGGTAAATTGGGCTCAAAATGTTATTTCCCAAATAGTGCAAAACTAGAAAATTTTCATTGAAACAAAGTAATCTAAATTGTTAAAAATATGAAATGTTGATGAGGAAACATTTTCTAGATTTGTTATCTCAATTCACTTTTCCTCCAAATATAATTTCCAAAACTATGAAAAAGTGTCTTAAAATAATGGATTTAGCCCCCATTTTTCCAACTTCACTCAAAACAACATATCCAAATTCTTCTTTGGGTTTTCTCTCCCTGCCCATATTCCTTATTGTCTAAATTTAATCATCAATGGAGTTTCTAGCAGTGAATATGGTCATGTCCTTTCAAAAATATTATTTACTAATTTTCGAGGTTTTGGTGCAATTAAGGACATTTTTATGGACATCATTGCTATGGAGTTCCACCTAAAACTTCAATTCAATCTAACTTTGTATGTTTTGGTTATGCCCAAAATAAGATTTCGGTTCCAGATGCGATATGTCATGTGTCACGTGCTTACATGGCAAGTGACATAGAATATACAGGGAGTCTATGTGTCATTTACTAGATTTGGCAGGTGACATAGAATATACATGGAGTCTATGTGTCATTTACTAAATTTGCCATGTCAATCTTAACCTTGTTCATGTATTCCATGTCACCAAGTGTAAGCAAATTTACACCTCGTTCCAATCGTATGAAACATGTGTGTTGTCATGGGGAATGAAGTAACCAAACATGTTCTCAATTTCAAATTTTGGTATAATTTTCCCATGACATATGTAAAATCACAGCATTCCCCTTTACTTACCGTCCACACGGACCTCAACAGAAACCATACACATTTATTTATAACAATTATTGTTGGGCGTGGGCGTGCAAAATACTGCTTTCATGGAGGATATGAACGCAGATTGGTTGTTCAATTCTAGTAGCTTTGATTGGGACGAAGAGCCTTTGTGCTCTAGACTATTACGACTACTACATTCTGTCAGTGATGCTAGTGAAAATATGACAAGAAGTTTATATGTGAAATTATATGAGAATAAGGAGACAGTATTTGAACTGTGTTATGGAGTATGGGGGAATACAGATGCTGCATTGATGTTGTGGGATTGGAGTTGCGGATGAGGTTTTTTTTAATTAATATTTTTAATAGTTTTTGTTTTGTTTCTCCAATAATGACTTTGGGGTCTTTTTTTATTTTATATTTTTAATAGTTTTTGTTTTGTCTCTTGGAGACTCAAGGATTTTTGGGGTATGTGTCAACGATGTTGTCTTTGGGTAGTAGTGGGTATTTTTGAAAGGAATGGTATAGGGACAAAAGAACATTGCATTTCTCTTTCTTGAACCTATTTCCTTCTCATGTCTCCTCTTTCTTGAACCTATATCCTTTTCATGTCTCTTAGTTTCAAAGTTCAAACAATAACAAAAGCTTTCTCATGACCTCAAGTTTTCCTCTTACGAAAAATCCAAATGACATTAAAGTTGTAAATCTCTACCAAAAAATTCAAAAAAAGGTCAAGATAGTTTTTTTTTATCATTGTGGCATGACATTGGTAGCAATTGCCATCATCAACCCTTAAAACATTGATACCCTCTAGTTAATGTCATTCCATTGCAAGAAGGGTTGAAATTTCATGTGAACTTGCACAGTGTTGGGAGCACTATCTATAGCATGTTACAATGTCATATTCCCAAAACTCCCTGGCTCTTTATTCCATGTTCACAAGGAGGTGAAAAAATAAATTATCTTTAAGATCTTATCTTGTCTACTCTCGTCTTCAATGAGATACTCTGGAGTTGTAAGCACCCTCATTGTGCCTCTAGGCAAGAAACCTTCCAAAGGTAAGTGCATTATTCCAACTTCTCAAGTCTCCTCTTCCCATAGTTAAAGGTGGGTAGGCAATTCAACCTTTTTTTAATCATTTTTTTGTTACCGTTCAATGCAAATAACTAAGACTCATAGAAAGTATTCGTCTCCATGCTTATATCATTATTTTTTTCACATTTTGGATACTCTTCTTTCTCCTTTTAGGGAATATATATCACGTTCTTGAGTTTATGAAGATTTAAACTTTCTCTTTTCAAATTGTACAATATTTTCACTAATTGTAAGACTTGATTATAAAAATAGTGGACCAACATATATTAAAATCATTTTTATTTCAATACTTTTATGATTCCAATTCACAAAATTTATATGAAAGCCTCCCTTAAATTACTTCGATATTCTCATTCCCCTTTTAGGGGTATGCTAGTTATAATTTAAGTAATGAATTTGTTTTTGTAAGTAAGTAGTTAAGGTAGGCATATTTTTAATGAAATTGTTTGGTAAGTAAGTAAATAAGGTATGCATATTTTTATAATTTAAGTAATCAAATCGTTTTGTAAAGAAATTTTTTTATATTATAAAGAAAGGGTTTTATATATTAATTTAATTTAATTTATATTATTAAAATAAAATTAAAAATATTATTTAAATTAAAAAACTGTATAATGGTGATGATCATGGTTATTTTTTTACAAAAACTGGACAAAATTTCATTTATAAAAAAGGCACGACCGAGGTCGTTGAGTACAATGGCAGGCATCGGTAAGGAAGAAAGTCCAACAAAGTATTTCTATCAATTACAAAAGTAGCATTATTGATCCTATTGATCTTTTCATGTGATACTAGTTCCAAAACTTAGACATTCAAAAATGGTGTTCCTACACCTTACAGAGGCTTACAAAATTCAGAATGTTGCACTACTGTTCCTTTTTTATGGGGTCTTCATCAGCAGGAGGCTCAAAAGCCACGTTCAAGTTTGGCAGAAGAGATTGCTTATTGGTTCCTGGACGACTATCGACCACTTCTCTATGGCTCTGGACTGAAGTCGTTGAAGAAGCTTCTCTCGTATCCAGCCTAGATTGCATCACTTCCCCCTGCCAACAAAGGAAATCCACATCATCTTGAAGTTTCCCAATGAGCGTTCCGTGTTGTGCCAGCATTTCCAGAGTGAAGGAGAGGGTCGAATTGTGTGAGTCAACTCTGAGAGAGAGTCGATGGGTGGTGGTGAAGTTATCATCCACCAAATCATCTTCAACATGCGCTCGAGCTTGTTGTTGGCCATTCTCATGAGCCATGGCTAGTGACAGAGTGTTGGAACCAAATTCTGAAGGGGCTTGAGGCACCGCCAAATTACTACCAAACAAGCTGACCAGAGATCTCCTTCGTGTCCACGGGACGGTAGTATGTCGACTAAAAACAACGCAGATCTTTAAAGAGTGGAAATTGAAAATAAGCGAAGGCAACGGCGTAAACAAGAGCAAAAACGAGATGCCTATGTACCTTATTAGAGAAAATACCCAATTGGAATTCCAAGTGTCAAGGGAGGGTCGAAGGCTAGACACTCCACCTCCAAGCCAAAGCTCCCTCGTCATGAAATTACCCATCTTACCAAAAGACCCACACCATTCTGAATTTACCTTCTGCCCAGATGGCAGCTAGAGTGGCGAAATTGTCTCTCCCCTTGTATCCTTGAATTCCAAAATTGCAATTTTCCCAAGAGCTATAAGGACCTGGAGTTGTGAATTTCGCCCAGAGGAATGGGGAAACAATGGAAAACTTATTATTTTAATAGAGCTTCGAATAGCAAGGATACATGAATGTAGATGGCTGCAAATCCTGCCACGGATAAGAGGTCCTTCAAAGGCTGAGATGGTGTGTACTTGTTGAGCCTCCACACTTAAATTCATGATTACAACCTTTTTGTCCATCCTCAGAGCCATTGAAATTAGAGTTGGCCTCCTTCACTTGCCTCCCCTGGATTTCCTTTTGATGCCCCCTCAAAGCATAGGATGTGTCCTGCCTGAGAAGATAACCATAGGTTGTATTCTTGATGTGACAATTGAAGCTGCCAGCATGATTTTTGAATAATTTTAGGAGAGTAGGTTGTTGAGATGTTCATTTTTGTCATCCAATGCTCTTCTGCTCTTTCCAATTGATCCTTTATTGTCACTTTAATTATTCACAAGGAAATAAACTCTCCCAATTGGCCCAGCACGTGGGCTACGATTGAGGAAGGAGAGGTCATTTTCTCTTTAAAGATAAGTTTGTTCCTTGCCAACCAAATTTTCCAACATACAAATTTTATGGACACCTTCCAAACACGATGGAACGACGATTTTTTGTAGAAGGATCCTTTGTAGAATTTACTCCATTTCTCAACTTGCTTGGAGAAGTTGCAGTTCAAAAAGAGATGTTATGTAGATTCAGGATTTTGTTTGCACATGGCACATCTGAAAGGCCCCAAGGACCCTCTTTTAAGCATATTTTCCCTTGTCAACGGTTTTTTATGGTCTAACTACCAACCAAACATGTTTATCTTAGGGAGCGCATCTGCGCTCCAAATATCCTTCCAAATAGTCAATTTTTATGGTAATTGGGATTGAGTGAGAAGTATTGTGTAACCTTCCTTCACCGAGTATCTTGAGGTACCCCATCCTCTGTTGTCCTTCTGTTGGATATGTACTGGTGCAGAGACATTAATTATCAAAAGGAAGAGACGAGAGGCTGAGAGAATATTTGGGGGGACATCTCCCAAATTCCACCCCTTCCAAGAGCCATTGTTGTTCCAGTCTAAGATGTCGAAGATGGAATATTTTCCCTGGGAGGTTAGCCAATCTCAGAAAGAGTCTATGGAGGGAAGATCATACAGGATTCCTTAGGCTATAAAGGAGTCATCCCGAATCTTTATTTCTTTTCTATTTCCCGGGCACCAAAAGAGTTGGTCCCACAGGAGCGGGAGTGAGGCACTTAAGAGTTTCCAAATGGGAGAGCCTATGTGTTGTATGGGGGCTACGTCCAGGCATCTTCTTCAATTTCTTGTTAGATATTTGTAGAAAAATTCCTTCTTCCACCAATCGTTGTCATCTGATACTAATCGCCAGAGTAGTTTTGCACCTACTACAATGTTTATCTTTCTTGGGTCTCGAATTCCCAGCCCACCATGCTCTTTAGGGGAGCATAATGTGGACCAATTGACCATATGGAACTTTTTCTCATTTTCTTTTCCCCCCTACCAAAGGAATTTACGAATTAATTGAGCCATTGCTTTTTTTATCCATGTCAGAGTTAGGAGTGTTGAGAACTTAAAGACTGGGAAGGAGGATTAAATTGATTTTACTAACACCACTCGGCCTACCGTATTCAACCATATTGCTCCCCAAACTTCGAATTGATCCTTAATATTTTGGAGGATAACTTGCCACACCTCCCATGGGAGAGATCTTAGGCTGCTAGGGGTGCCTAAGTATTTAAAAAATTTCCAGTCTACTGAGAAAGGGAATTGTAAAATATTTGCAACTCTTACCAGAATACTTGCTTTGATGTTCCAAGCATAAATTTGTCTCTTATGTTTGTTTATGATTCCTCTTGAGGCTTCTCCATACTTATCTAAGACCAATTTAAATCGGTTGGAAATAATTTGATAGGCTCCGCCAAGCAACAAAGTGTCATTAGAGAATTGGGAGTAGTTTATTCCTCTGACCCCCCTTGTTATCTTCAAGCCTGGAATGGAGGTTGTTCTTCTTTCATATTCTAGTCTTCCATTTAGATATTCTGCCATTAGAACATACAACATTGGGGATAGTGGGCATCCCTTTCATAATCCTCTTGTGACTTGAAAGAAGGGGGTTGGCTTGCCATTTATTAGAGGAGCTATCTAGGGGGTGGTGATATAGGCTCCAATCCAGGAGATAAAGGAGTGATTAAAACCATTTTTTTTTAACTTCAACTAGGAAACTATGCTTTACTCGATCAAATGCATTTTCCATGTCTATTTAAATGACCATACCTCTTTCTCTATTGTTGAAAATGGAATGGATCTCCTCTTATAACATGGTGATATTGTCCCAAATCTAGTTTTTTGCAACAAAGCCTCCTTGATTTGGAAGAATGAGTCAGGGTAACATCAGCTTCAACCAGTTTGCTATGGATTTTGCCAAGATTTTGTAGGATACATTGCATAGATAAATGGGGCGATATCTATCAAAGGAAGAGGTGTTTTGTCCTTTGGAATCAACACTAGAAAAGACAAGTTGCTGGCACCTCCCATCCTGCAAGATTTTTGCACATATCTTATCATGCGAATGAGGTCTGTTTTGATGATTGTCCAACATTTCCTGTAAAAATGTAAATTAAATCCATCTGGACCAGGAGATTTGTCTAGATCAAATTGATTTATAACATACGTGACTTCTTCCTCTGTAACCTCTTTATTTATCTCTATATTATTCTCCTCTGTGATCAAGGTAGGGATGTGCTCAATGGATTGTTTACTCAATCATTGGTTGTATTCTCCTTCCTTGGTATAAAGATTCCCAAAATGGGAGGTTGTTGCATTTTTAATTTCGTCGAAGGAATTAATAAGGGATCCTGATTGTGTCTTGATTTCCTCCACACTATTCTTGTGTTGTCTATCCTTTGCCTGCTTATGAAAGAAGGAAGTGTTTTTGGCCCCTGCTTGGAGCCATAGAGCCCATGATTTTAGCCTCCATAGAATTTCTTCACTATGGAGAGCCTTCATATACTTTTGAAATAATTTTTTCTCCTATGGAATGTGACTATTATTGATTTCTTTAAATTCCATATTTTCTTGTAACTCCTCCAGCTGCTTTTTGCATTTTTCTACTTCTTCCCTAGGATTTTGGGGAGATTTTTTTAGCCAATCCCTTATAGCTTGTTTGGATATTTTGAAATTTTTCTCCCAAATAAAGACTGGGGACCCATCCACCCATTTAGTCCATACTGAAGAAAGCAGGGGGAGGATGACCTGCGACTCCATCCAAAGTGGGTTGAACCTAAAGGGAATTGGTCCTAGATTTTCTTCTTTTTCAAAGGAGAGAGAAATTGGGTGATGGTCCGAAAGGCCCCAGGGAATTATCTAAGAGGAAATCTTGTCTATAAGAGATAAAATAGAGCTATGGATAAGGAAACGATCTAGTCTAGCTGCTATGTGGCCTACTCTTGTGCGTTTGTTACTCCATGTGTATTTTCCTTTGCTTGGGTGGACATCAAAGAGGTCCAGCTCAGATACCATATCTTCCATGCATTCCTTGAAAGGATCTCTTACTATTGATCTCTTTTTTTTTTCATTTTGGTGAAGAGTTGTATTGAAGTCGCTTGCTATGATACAATTTTGTTGAAGCCCAGGTTCTTTAATCCCCAACAAAGACTCCTAGCATTATAATTTCTCTCAATAGTTATTAGGCATATAAACATTGATGATAAGATAGATAATACCTAAGGGCATATGTTTTAGATGAACCAATATCCAATGGGATGATTCAAATATGTGCTCTTCACTGAAGGACGTGGTGTTCCATATGGTCAAAATTCCTCCTGATGTTCCTCTTGCATTTAGAGATACTCCTTTACTTTCCTTCCAAATTTATTGCATTTCTCGGAGGGTCTATGTCCCTTGCATTTTAGTCTCCTGGATTAGGAGTATTTGGGGATTTAATTATTTAATTATTTTTCACATAGCTTCCTTTTTTTCTCTTTGTCCCATTCCCCTACAATTCCAGGAGACTAGCTTCATTACTTACTTGTAGTTTTGGTTTCCCCCCCTTTCATGGGCTGAGTATGTACCTTAGACGTGGGTGCCTTTCCTGATTTCCCATCTTTTTTGAATACTTCTTCAAGCGTGGTCTGGATTCCCATTTCTTTATCTTGGTTTATTGCTTTTTCTCTTTTATTTTTATTTGTTTTCCTTCCCACTTTTGTTTCTCAGGGTCATCCCCTGATTCCTCCTACCTTTCTTCCTATGGGATTACCAGATTATCTGAAATATGAGGGGGGGGGGGGCAAACTAGGAGAGGGATCCACGAGTTGATTAATGATTGGATCATTCTGCATTAATGGGGGAGTTGGCTCAGGGTCATGATGGCTCTAGATCTCTTCTGGTGTTTCCTTTTCCTTTGAATTTATTGTTTCTGCCTCCATATTTTCCAGCGTTGTGTATCTATTTTTGTTTCTTTCTGCATCATTGTTCCCCACCATCGGAGCTTTCCTTTGAGTGGAAAAGTGAGCTCTAAGATTACTTTACGTTCCTGGTGTTGGGCTCCTGATTAATTTGTAGTTTTCTTCCTTTTGGCTTGCTGTCATTGTTCCTTCTCTTTGTCTTATGGTTGATCTATCTTCACCTTGGGGAAATTTTATGCGAAGTGGCCATATTCATGGCATGCTTTTCACTTGAATGGCAGTTGTTCATAATCGACTGTTTGAATATAGGACTAGTTATCTAGGGTGAGATGAATGGCCTTTAGCAATCCCTTTTCCATATCTACTTCTATAGAGACGAGCATGGGATTGAATACCATCTTGTGGTTCGGCACAATCAATGAATCTACCCAACATGTTCCCAATGTTTTTCAGGGTTTCATCATTCCAACAGTGGAGGGGAAGGAAGGGAAGACAAACCCATACCAGAACTGCAGACGGGATGTCATTTTCAGGACTAAAATTTGGGGTCCATTTATTCAGATACATTCCCCTTGAGCTCATGAAATAGGAACTATTTCTAAAAATCAGATTTCTATCAGCTTTGTTTTCAAAGAGAAAGATGAAGAAACCCTTACCATAGAATGTCAAGGAAATTTTCCCTTTATCATTTT
The DNA here is from genome assembly GCA_010110895.2 of Picea sitchensis. Classification (NCBI taxonomy): domain Eukaryota; kingdom Viridiplantae; phylum Streptophyta; class Pinopsida; order Pinales; family Pinaceae; genus Picea; species Picea sitchensis. The sequence continues at coordinate 40,322 of SNQJ01S0030585.1, read as the reverse complement.
TTTCCAGTTCTGGTCCAACCATTGCGTCATTTCTTTTTGAGAGGGCAATAGTCCCATAAACTCTCTGATTAGACCATTTTCCGCCAGACAAAGGTCAAATGATTGGGAGGAAGAAGGATGGACTGGAACCTTCGGGATCTCATCAATCTTCTTGACAAAACAAGACCGAGGAGGTCCTTTCGCTGATTTCGTGTAGTAGGTGACGAGAGAATGAAAATCTACAATATCAGGAGGAGGCAGGGGTTGCAGGGGGGCTCCTCCCCCCGAACCAGAGACCATGAGAACAACAACGACTTACCTCGGGGAACCCTAGATTCTGTGCGTCGTCATTGCAGGTTGCAGAGCTCTTGGGACGTTTATACTCCCTGTATTTTTACTTTAGGAAGGAAGAGCAATTTAGGGTTTCGTAGCCACGACAGATAGCTTCGTACCTAGAGAAACCAAGCTTTTATTTATCTTAAGAATATAACATTGGCGCCATTAACACTTCGAGAGCAATAACAGGGGTTTAATGATGATGATCATGGTTATTAATGTGTATTGAGATTAATGATTATTGAACCTTATAAAAATATAAGGAATTATTTGGTTTGTTTTAGAATTTTATTTGTGTTTCAAAAATTTTAAGAAAATTATTCTTAAATCCCCATAAATTTGATGAGTTAAAAGTAAGAAGTTCCATATGGTAATAAATATTTTGAAATTTAGATCTAATAAAAAGTGTTTTTCATCTTTAACCATCTTAGTGTCCAATGACTTCTTTCATTATAAAACTAGTAATAGTTTGTTCTTATTTTAACAATGTTAATTTCTCCATTACTCTAATTAAATAGAAAAATATTTTCTATATTAGAGTTACTCTTAATTTCCATAAAATCTAGCAAAAATAAATAAATAAAAAACTTACTTAATTAAACTATTGAACAATTTATGTGAAAATAAAAATATTTTTAAATAATTTGATAAAATTTATCCTTATACCTGGAAGCCAGGTGGCTAAACCAGATCTGTTCCAGATACCTCAATGAAGGTCTGAATTCATTTCAACAATAGCCGGAATTAAAAATACATGTCTCATTTTTCAGTTAGGATTTCTTCCAAATCATTTGCCAGGGCTTTGTTCAGCCATTTATCCGCCTCATCCATGAACGAAGGGCTCAATCTAACCATGAGAACGCAGAAATCATGTTCATTCAAAGCCCCGTCGCCGTCTAAATCCCCCACCTCCATCATCGCCCGCAGCTCTGAATCCGTTAGGGAATCCAACCCTAACAGAGCCGAATTCCTCTTCAAGCTCTCCAAAGTTATCAGACCCAGCCGGGGATCTGCCAGAAGACGGAAACCGTTACACAGCTCCGCCATGAAATCGCTCTCTCCCAATTTCTCCGCCATAACAGGAAGGAAATCCTTGAATTCCGCCATTATTGTGAATGCCGAATCCCTAATTGAAACCTCAATTGTGTCTTCAACGCAAGCAGAGGGACTTAAAGCACGAATTATTGTGAAATGAGGAGGGTGTGTTACGGCTAATATAGCTTCCATAGCCGGCGCGCGAAGAAACCAGGCACCGCGGCCTGCCCATGAATTGTGCGCCGTAAGAAATAGTTGGGAAACGGTCCAGACGATTTTGTCATCGAGCAGACGAAGTCGGTGTCCAGCGGAGATGGTTTTCGATTGTAATCACAAAGTTGGGACTTTCGATGAAGGTGCCAGATGTTGGTTGGATCCCCATCCAGTGCGAGAGATAATCGGAGGAGATCGGGTCGCATGAAGGTGGATGGATTTATTATGCCAAGTCAAACGACGAGTATGGAAAACGTGTGCCAAAGTAAGAATTGGAATGAAATTCCAGAGGAGATAAGAAACGAAGAAGTTTGTAAATATAGAATGAGATTCCAATATGAATAGACGTATTTTAAACGTTTTACGAAATTTAGTAATATTATTGGTTAGCTATTCTAGCAGATCGTTTTTTTAATCTGAATTCGGTAATATAAATTTATATCAATCATTATATTTTTTTTCAAAATTTATATTTGAATGTAGAAATGGATTCAACATATTAAAAAAATTTGGAGGCAAATTATTAAAATCTAAAAATCCAACAATTTCTGACCAAATTTCGAGTAAATATCCCGGAAAAAAATCATCATTTCATAAAACTTTTAACCTACCCCTAAAATATTCATTATATACAATTTCAACAACTGAAATTTACAATTCTAAATATTTAAAAAAAAAATTAATTAAATTTTTATTGAAACTAATAAAAAACCTAAAATAAAATATTTAAAATACATTATATTTTAAAAAACAATCTAACATATATTAACAACATCACATTCATGACATCATCATATTTACATAAAATGTTTAGAATACATTTTATTGTTAAAAATAAACACCTGAATTCACGTGAAAATACATTGTATTGTTAAAAAAAGTCTAACATATATTAACATCACATTCATGACATCATTATATTTAATATTCATTACATCATCATATTTTAATATAATAATATTCATATACATTGTATTATTTTAATATAATAATATTCATATACATTGTATTGTTAAAAAAATTTAATATATATTAACGTCACACATTCATGACATCATTATATTTAATATTTATTATATCATCATATTTTATTAATAATAATAATAATAATATATTTTTAAGATCATGATTAAACTAGCACACTAAATTGGTGTAGGAGACCTTTGAATAAGAAACCCTCAAACAGTACATTAATATTCATGACAACATTATATTTAATATTCATTACATCATTATATTTTATTATAATAATATTCATGACATCATTATATTTAATATTCATGACATCATCATATTTTAATATAATGATATTTATGATATAATGATATATATTTTAATATAATGATATAATTTATATTTAATATTCATTACATCATCATATTTTAATATAATGATATATATTTTAATATTTTAATATAATGATATTTATGATATAATGATATATATTTTAATATAATGATATTCATGATATCATTATATTTAATATTCATGACATCATCATATTTTAATATAATAATAGTATAATATTTTTAAAATTTGTGAATAATATTTAATATTTATGACATTATCATATTTTAATATAATTATAGGATAATATTTTTAAAAATTAGGAATAACAATTATGAATGGTCCTTTAATTTAATTTTTTTTTTTCTTTGGATGGAGTGTCAAGCGTTAGACAATGAATATGGAGGAGGTTGGGGGTAGTTGGCATTGGCAGGCCACATGCTCCCCACCTTCGCCGACACCCTCAATAATTTAATGGCTTACAATTGCACTCACTCGCTCTTTCTCTCCACAGAGTACCACCTTCAGGTGCTACAACGTGCCATTCCTCATGGAGCAGTTATGGCGATGGGCACTGCGAGCAGGTTGTCATGTCACCTCCTTCGTCTTTTTCACTTGGCTCCGGGGTTGTTCCTCCTCCATTGCCTACCGTTTTCCACTGTTATTGTTGTGCTCTTCCACTGTCTCAATTATCCAGCTGTCCCTTCCTTTCAGTTCCAGAATTTTGCTTTGAATATTGTCCTCCCCACCTCCCCCTCCTAGTTATGTCGAGGTAGAGAGGAAATTCCAAATGAGGCCCGACATGGTACAATACTTATGGAAGGATGGCTAATCGAAACCCCGACCAACATCAACCCTTTCCCAATTCTGTTGCTTCTCAATCCCCCGTTGATCATCAAAGCCTTGCTCCGTTGTCTTCGCCTTGGACCTCTCGAAGTGGTTTGACAACCATGGGAACTCTTTGAGCTTCGCCCCTGGTGCCATTTCAGATGTCTAGCTCCTCTCCAACACCATCGGATGACCCCCAACCCAACGCCATTCCCACTCCAGAGGTGACCCCATCTCAACCCCTTTCGCCCGGTTGCTGCACCTATGGGGATCACTCTCGTATTCATGCTTCAATGAATATTTTGCAGGAACTGGTCTTCAAAGATAGACACAACTTGGTGGATCTTGTGTTCAGGTCCGAGCTCAAGGAGCGCCACGAAGAATGTCTAGAGGCTCTGTTATGTGCACTCCTACACCACTCTCTGGTTCCTTCGAGCGCAGTAGCAACCAGGACTTTGGAGTCCAGTGACACTTGGCGCTTGCTCACCCGCACACGGCTCCAACTTGAAGACATCATTCTCAGGTTCTGGTTTTAGGATTATATTGATGGCCAAGTTTTGGTTAGATTTTGTTATCACCCTAGGTGACATCGAGGCTGATAGACAACACAATGTGCATAGGGAGTTGTTTTTGTCTATGACAAGTGTTTATATTTTAGGAAGTGGTTTATTTTGAACACTTCGTTGCATTGGTTTCCCACCCAGGCAATGTAGACCAATAAACTTTATTCTTTGTAGAAAAGCATGTATATGGTGGAATTTGACAAATAACTTATAANCTATGACAAGTGTTTATATTTTAGGAAGTGGTTTATTTTGAACACTTCGTTGCATTGGTTTCCCACCCAGGCAATGTAGACCAATAAACTTTATTCTTTGTAGAAAAGCATGTATATGGTGGAATTTGACAAATAACTTATAATACAAAAACTTATTTAAAAAAGAAAAATTAACCATTTTAAATTACGAAATATTTTATTAATAAAAAATACATAATACTTAAATCTCTTTCCTATATTTTAAAATCTTAATTGTGTGTTTGAGGTTTGTTTTTCTTTTATTAGTCCCTTTAAAAGGATTATTAAGAATAGATTCACATCGATATACATACTTTTAAAATCAATATCCTCAACTTTATCTAATTAATTAATTGATATGTTTATCCATTCTTAAAAGTTTAATTTAAGGATAGATTTTATATTTGATACAAGTTCAAATGTAGTGATTTCAAAAGAAATTACTCGACCTTCTCTATTAGTTTCTCATACTTTGTTTGTCGTTTTGATTACTCAAGTTTTACATAGTATCGCTTGAGGCATTTACTTATAATAAATTCATTGCTTTGCTTGGCACATTTACTTACAATATGTATCACTTCTTCGGAAAAAGGAGCAACACCAAAAGCATTTACTCAATGCACTACTCTTCTTTTTTTTTACAAACCTTCACCACCACTGTCCTCTTCGCATTATAGCTAAACCTTTTGCCTTTTCTCACTTACTTTTCTATCATCAAGAAAGACTCTCTCGGCTCTCATTAGTAAGCTTACTCCAAAGTTGGTGTTTTAGAGGAAAGGAGAGAAAGAGCACGTGGCACAACCATTATCTTGTACATACCCATATCATGTAAGTTTACTCCTTCCTTGTCACCAAGTTGTGCATCTAGGATTCATAGTTACCTCCTCTTTAATATGTTTTTGCATGGGAAACTCTTGTGGTGTTTCACTGTACATATTCTCCAACAACTCCCAACTTTTATTATTGATAGGTAGCTCTCTTTGCATGGGCATTAGTGTTGACTTAGTTGATAGAGAAGGGCATGACAAGTGTAGACGATAACTGTGGAAAACCAAAATTTTGCTTAAGGAGTTCATAGTTGTAGTTTCCGAGCCAATGCTATCAATGAGTTAGAACTATGGACATTTTTGGTTTCGTAATTATCCTCCATGCATTTTTCAGTTTGAAGCTTTCTGCCACTATTTGAAGTTGTCTTCTTTTTATGTTCAAGTACAATCGGGTCTTCTCTTTGCTTTGTCCTTCAACTCTAAATGCCATAATCATGAGCAACTGTTGTAAATCGAAGGTGGAGATAGCCAAAGCGTCCAAGTTGCTAAAATATTTCTTTGTGATCCATCCATTGCCTGAACATTTGCAAATGAATGTGTGAATTCCCATTCTCTACCAAACATCACACTATAGGTTAATATCAACTCATTATTGAATTTCAATAGATTTTTGGGATTTTTCTATCTAATAGATAGGTGTGGAAATGTATGATCCCATTTACCGATTGACTTATCACTCGGGGCTACATAGAGCATATCCTTGAATTCCTGTAGATTCCTTACTATTCTTAATAGTAAAAGCAAGCTACCAATTGAATCAACCTTTAAATATGACCTATGGGCTTGATCTCGCTATTGCAACCCCTTTCCTTAAAGATCATCACTTCTCTAGCACAACAATTGAAGTTCAAGTAGGTAGAAGATCAATGCTCTATAGCACAGTGATGTGCTCTATAAGGCCCCATGAGAAGCTAGATGTACACTAGCTATAGAAGATTCACTTCCTAGGAACAACCCATGTCGTCTTTTCCTTTCACAACCCATGTCCTTCCCTTTCTAAGCACAAGAAATAAAATACATCAAGGAGAGTGGATCGTAGCGCTCTATGTATGAATGGTTACCTTACTTATTATTTGGGCTCTATGTCCCCTGCCCCCCTATGATCAATCAAGCCATAATAACATACTTTCTCTCATTTCAATCCATTCAAAGCTACTACATTCGCATAGAAGCCTTATTGATTACTAAATTTAGCAATTCAAACACAATATCATTCACTTTACCCAAGTGGGATTTGGTGTAGCCTTAGCCACCATATTCCACACCATCTTCATGATATCATATGGTGCAAACTTAATCTTTGCATATTTTTTTCCTATAGTCATTTTTGCTTCAGAGAAATTGAAACAATGAAAAACCTAAGGAAGGCCTACATGCTAAGGTATGAAACCCTTGTGGTCATTATTATTTGACTACATCCTACACCAAACATAGGGGGTGTACTACATAGTAGTATCTTGACTAAATAAATAATCATGAGAGGTGTGTCCGGTGATACATTTGAGTGTTTCTAGGCACATTGAGTTATGTCCATAACCCAAAGTGGTGGATTTCCTGTGCAKGTGTCTAGAGTGAGAGAGTKTTTCTGAGAGAGACCCAACCAACCACAACAACGCCCATTTCAAGGACCCATTGACAGAAACCATATGGAATTCTTATAGCAAGATGATGATTCTCTATGCCTATGAGCCACCATTTTTGCTCAAAACCCATATGAACTTTGGCACATATGCAACATCGCCAATGTTTCTTTCAAAAAAAATTCAAACACATAAGCTATTGTGAAGCAAAGGGCTATGAAACTTGATAAAGTCTTGTAGAAATGGATTTTACTGTGGAACCTAGAATTCTAACCTGCCTACAAAGATTGACTCTTTATGTAACATCCCCAGCCACCGACCCCTGCCGGGTAACGCTACCCAAACAACCTTAACCTTGACTTTACTGCTCTGATACCATTTATGTGACATTCCCGGCCTTAAACAACAGGCCAGACCATGCCATTGAGTATCACATATAAAACTTAACCGGAAGATAGAGATAACATATGGTATTCACACTTATAAATATATATCTATTTAATGCAATTAAATAGATGTCAATACTCTACTCATACACATGTTCATGCGGAAGCAACATTTAACACATACATGCAACATATATATATATTCAGGCATTACTCATTAATTATAATGCAAATACAAATACACAACATAAAACGAACACAAAATTGGTACTTATCTTTTAATAGATGACCACTAACTTCGTACAGACCTTACACGAACCTCCTAGCCTTAGACCATGCTACTCATCATGCTCAGCAGTGGGTCACCCCCGAGCTAGGACTAAACTCCACCAGGCAAGGAAATTCTAGGCTTGGCAAGGACAACAAGGAAGTTGCATAGAACAACAGGAAGGATCTTTTATCCCAGGAGCCACTTACGCCCACAACCCACAAACCCTCATTCCCCACCTTCTTGCTCCACCCCAGGAGGGTACACCTTCACTAATACAAGTCCATCGGCTACTACACCTCCCTTAACTTAGGATTCAACAACAGGATGGACCGGAAGTCTCAGAGTACTGTAGTTTCTACAGGACTCCATTCCAGGAGAACTCACTTCCCAACAAACTCTCTCACCTGGGAGAGTTGCTCACAGTCTTGACAACCTGCTTCTTCAATTCAACTCCTAATCAATACAACAACAAAATTCAACTAACACATGGGTGACAACAACAACAAAAAACAGTTATGGACACCGAAAATGGAAACAACCAAATTCTAAGACACAACACGACTCAGGCAAATACAAATGTGTTGGGATTCATAGGAGACACACGAGATAACTCAAGTACGACTGTAAGATTCCAAAGGTGCGTATTATATATAGAGGTGATGATGATGATGGAGAACTGGTTCAATGTGTGAATCCCTGGTCAATCGGGAAGGGTGACAGACTTCCAGAGAATCGTAAGGGTCGTGAGGAAACTTGAAACTGATCCATACCCAAGGATGGAAACAGCGCCAGAGTGGGAAGTGAACCCCCAATGAGATGGTTTTCCCCTCTATAAACTGCATGCGCCCAGGTTGAAACATGTCTTCTTGAAGCTGCATGAGTTCCACTTAGCACTCGTTCCCTTTTTCCCATGAACTTAGGACAACAAAACATATGTCAACCATAACATTTGGGAAATAATAATAAAATATTATTCCCTTAGAGGTAATCCCTCTAGCTTAGCCCCTAGGTCTRGACACTTAGCCCCCTCCCATACCCTACCTAGTGGAGCTTATTCCCCCATAACTCTTCTTCGTGGTCAGTCTACACACAATAGTGTAAATTTATTAATGATGCAAGTACTTGCATATACAAAATCAGGCTCATTGGCCTTAGCATATGGCTCACGAGCCTAATAAACACTTAAGTCTCTCAGCTTATAACCACTTGGCTCACCATCCTATAAACATAATTACAATTCAGCAGGGGCTCGGCTTTGGGGTGTTACAATCCCCTCCCCTTATTTTTGCATTGTCCTCAGTGCAACTTATTTACACAACAACAACAAGATTTCCAAAGTCTTAAAAAATATGTGGGTACTCTACCCGCATAGCATCTTCATGCTCCCATGTTGCGTCCTTGGGACCATACCAGGTCTAATGGAATTTTACAAGCCCTATGGCTCGATTATGGAGCTGCTTGCTTTTCCAGTCCAGTATACGCACCAGATGCACCTGCAAGACACCTTCTTGCTCCACCTGAATCAAATTCCAATCAATAACATGATTAGCATCAAGTATATATTTCTTAAGCAATGAAACATGAAACACATTATGTACAGTCATGGATGCAGGAAATGCAAGCATATATGCAACTGGTCCAATACTTTCTAGGATTTCAAATGGCCCACAATATCTGGCTACTAACTTGGAACAGTTTCCCAGCTTCAGGGAACTTCTGTTGGCTTTCACTTTCAAGAAAACATGATCACCCACTTTAAACGCCTTGTGGATTCTGTTCTTAACATCATAAATTTTTTGCCTGTCTTGGGAAGCCTTCAAATTCTGCTTAATCTTCAACAGTTTCTCTTCCATTTCCTTGAGCAACTCTAGCCCAACCACTACCCTATCAACTGGGTTATCCCAACTTACTGGGGTGTTGCACTTTCTGCCATAAAGTGCTTCAAACGGGCTCATCTTCAGTGATGCTTGATACCCATTGTTGTAGGAAAATTCTACCAAGTGTAGGTAGTCTTCCCATTTATATGGTTTGTCCATCACATACATCCTTAGCATGTCCTCTATCACTTGGTTCACCCTTTCTATTTTCCCATCAGACTCAGGATGATAGGTTGTGCTAAAGTTCATATTTGTTCTGAACCCTTTGAATAACCCTTTCCAGAACTTTGAGGTGAATTTCGGGTCTTTGTCAGACACAATTGTCTTGGGAATACCGTGCAATCGTTCTACTTCCTTCATATAGATATCAACAAAATTAGTTGCCTTGTGAGTAGTTTTCAATGGAATAAAATGGGTAGCTTTTGTAAGCTTATCCACCACCACCATGATGGAATCATGTTGCTTTCTAGTTTTGTGCAATCCTATGATGAAATCCATTGTCACCACTTCCCACTTCCACTCAGGAATGGGCAATGGTTGT
>SNQJ01S0030585.1:19026-30356 GCA_010110895.2 Picea sitchensis | reverse complement strand
GATCTTTTATCCCAGGAGCCACTTACGCCCAGAACCCACAAACCCTCATTCCCCACACACCTGCTCCACCCCAGGAGGGTACACCTTCACTAATACAAGTCCATCGACTACTACACCTCCCTTACCTTGGTCTTCAACAATAGGTTGGACCAGAACTCTCAGAGTAATCTAGCTGCTACGGGACTCCCTTCCAGGAGAAATCACTTCCCAACAAACTCTCTCACCCGGGAGAGTTTCTCATAGGCCTGACAACCTGCTTCTTCAATTCAGCTCCTAAGAAATACAACAACAACATTCAGCTAACACACGGGTGATGGAAGCAACATAAAATGGTTATGGACACCGAAAATGAAAACAACCAAACGCTAAGACAGAACACGACTCGGGCGAATACAAATGTGTTGGGCTTCACAGGAGATACACAGGATAACTCAAGTATGACTGCATGATTCCAAAGGTGTGTACTAGATACATAGGCGATGATTATGGAGAACTGGTTCAATGCGTGATTCCCTGGTCAATCGGGAAGGGTGACAGACTTCCAAAAAATCATAAGGGTTGTGAGGAAACATGAAACTGGTCCAGACACAAGGATGGAAACAACGCCAGAGTGGGAAGCGAACCCCTAATGAGCTATCTTTCCCCACTATAAACTGCATGCGCCCAAGTTAACATATGTCTTCCTGAAGCCGCATCAGTTCCACTTAACACTCGTTCCCTTTTTCCCAAGAACTTAGGACAACACGGCTTATGTCAACCATAGCCTTTGGGAAATAATAATAAAATAGTATTCCCTTAGAGGTAATCCCTCTAGCTTAGCCCTAGGCCTAGACACTTAGCCCCCTCCCATACCCTACCTAGTGGAGCTTAGTCCCACATAACTCTTCTCTGTGGTCGGTCTACACGCAACAATGTAATTTTATTAATGATGCGAGTACTTACATATACAAAATCAGGCTCATTGGCCTTAGCATCTAGCTCACCAGCCTAATAAACACATAAGTCTCTCAGCTTGTAACCACTCGACTCACCAGCCTATAAACATAATTACAATTTAGCAAGGGCTCGGCCTTGGGGCGTTACACTTTATTTGTTGAATCAAGCATCCTCACCTTTGCAATAGAAATAGAAATAGTTTATTTTCGAGCATGACATCAGATCCTAGACAATGCAGTTGTGGGAGCACTAATGCCAATTGGGTCTAACACTTGTCCCCGCACACATATATTAGATAAAATGGTGTAACTTCTCTCCTTAGCCTGCTTGGTCGAAGAGAGAGCTCAACACATGGTGCATGTTCTTTGCATGTTCTTGACATTGTGGCATTGTGTTGGCTATGTGCATGATTTTAACATCATGGCATTATGTTGACTCTATGCATGCTCTTAACATTGTGGTGTTAAGCTAAAATCAAGCTTTGAGAAAAATATGAAACCAAACCTACAACATAGTCACATGGTAGAGACAATGCAAAGCTCGTCAAGGAAAAAAATGTTAATGTAGAGCAGTGGAGAATGAGTTTTCGTAAACCATGTAAGGATACTTGTAAATTGTCTAACATATTGGTTTAATAACTTGAGGTGGAAAAATGATATAATAACCTACGATGGCAAAGAGATATGGTAAAATAGTTTCTATAGATTATTTTATATAACATTGCAAGAAGCTCATTGGTCAAAACTCATTCATAGTTCAAAAGATATGTAATGATTGTGATGTGCTCATTGACAATGCAAAATATATGCACATCACTTTGAACATTAAGAATGATGACATATGGCATGATGCTATCATGACACTATATCCTTTAGATGCATGCACATTGAGAACAATGACATATGGAATGATGCTACCATGATTTAGACACATGCACATTAGCATTGGAGTATGTTTAAATTTAAATATTTATATTAGGGGACACTTTGCAGATTATTGGGAAATTTGAGCTTAGAGGTTTTTCATTTTTCTATATTTTCACCCCAAGCTTAAGGCTAACTGAGATTCTTATCCTTAGGTTTTGGTCAACAACCCCAAGAAGCTAGAAGAATGTTTATTTTTTTTGTTTTCATTTATATTTGAAAATTGCTCACAACAATTTTAGATCAATCATTGTATGAATGTCATAAGCAAATATAATGTAAGAAACATAATACATATAGATATTATCCATTTCCCTTTTGGAATTTATAACAAGACCAAATAAGAAATTTTTGCTTAAATTTAACTTGAAAACCCTAAATTGAAAACCCTAAATTAGAAAGGTGGCAAATTTAAGTATGTAGTCAATTGTATTAAATCTACATATAATTAAAATTATTCAAAAGCTATAAACAATTAGCATACCTAAAATCAATGCTACAATGTTGGGGTGGAATCGATATTGAAACATTAGACTAGTTTGGTATTTTTCCTTTAGCACTAAGGTGAAAGCAATAAACATGATTCGAACATGGATACAAATCCAAAGGTGCAAAATTTCTAGTGGGATAGAAATAATGGTGTGATGCATGATGAGACACAAAATACCAAGAAGAAATGTAATGCCTAAAACATAGAGTGTGATTAAGCTTATGATGGGAGTGATGCAATTAATTAAAGCAATTAGAGCGGAGAATTATTTTCATTTATTCTCACTCAATGATCACAATATGCATTTGTCTAAATAGTGTTAGTTTTTAGTTTTTTATTTGTTTATTTTTATTTATCTATTATATTTAAATTCTTAAATTAATAGTATTTTTGTTACATCAACTTTTGTTATTAATCAAAAAAAATTGTTTTCAAATAATTCATTTTAATATAAACATTTAAAAAAACTATATCAAAAAACTTTTGATAAGTAATGTAAAATAAAATATTATTATATTTAAAAAAAAAATTGTTTTCAAATAATTCATTTTAATATAAACATTTAAAAAAACTATATCAAAAGACTTTTGATAAGTAATGTAAAATAAAGGTAATTCGATGCCAAAGGCATAATCCGTTGCAAAGTAGGACCAATAAATAATAATTCTAAGCTATCAATAATATAAAAACATAATAATAAAAAAATCAATCAAAGAAACACATTAAAAAAATTCCATGTCTGTGTAAAAATAATTCAAATAAAGAAACACATTAAAAAAATTCCATGTCTGTGTAAAAATAATTCAAATAAAGAAACACATTAAAAAAAATTCCATGTCTGTGTAGAGTAACTAAAAGAGTTTTCATTTTAGAGCATAGCGATGTTTTCTAATTGCTTATTATATATTTTTTATTTGTTGTTTGATATCTATTTTTTTTTAGTTCGGAATGTAGGGTAATGTAGGGTATTAGAAGTTATTATATATTTTTTATTTGTTGTTTGATATTTATTTTTTTTGTTCGGAATGTAGGGTAATGTAGGGTATTAGAAGTTATGTTGTTAATGTTGAAATCGTTGAGGCTTGGGTGTAACTTTATGAGAAATAAATAAATAGAATTGCGTATAATCGAAGAGGAATAACTTTCAAAGAAAATAGGTGGTGTTTAAAGACATCGTTACAACACTTAAGCATAACACATTGTGATTAGAATATCATAATGCATATTGAACACACACACCATGTTCAATATTGGTGTACAACACACTTGATAATGACTCATTGGGTCTGTTATTTATAGCCTCAAGATCTAATCAATTTTCTTGGAATTGTGAAGATCTTGTCCGCATACAATCATCGGTGGTTAGAGTTGATTCCATCAAATTTGTGTTGTTTATTCAGCTCGACAAGGATGCTCGACTCAACTATCCACACATCCAATTCGTAGTGGATTGCTTGGCTAGTCGATCCACCAACCGACTGTTTTCAACTATTGGTCGACTATCTGACTGACAGACTTGTCAACTACTCAACCAACAATCTTGTCAACTACTCGACCAAATGATGTATATAATTGGTTGATCACCCAAATGAATGTTTCTAGATGTTGGTCGATCGCTCGACTCACTGATTCCACGAGAAGTGTGATGAACCATCATATCATGAGGTTCCAACACCCCCCCCATCAGCACATGGCTCTGGAGATTCGGAAGGTGAAATTAAGTCAGTAGGACACCCCCCCATAATTGCAACATCCTAAAGCCCAAGCATCGAACAAAGATTGATAAACTTAGCTTCAGACATGGGTTTTGCAAACATATCCTCAATTTGAACATATGTTCAACAATAAATAAGAGAGACAACGTTCTCTTGAACCAATTGTCTCAATTAGTGAGCATGGAGCTCAACATGTTTCATCTTATCGTGTGCAACAGGGTTGTTAGCAACTTGAATGACACTCGGTTTGTCACAATAAAGTGTATTCAATATTTGTATAGGAAATCCAAGTTCACCTAAGAGTTGGTGAATCCATACTACCTCTATACTTGCATGAATGGCGCCATGATACTCTGCTTTTGTAAACGACAGAGAGACTACCTTATGTTTCTTGCATGACCAAACTAGTGGCCCAGTGCTGAAGAAAAACACATAGCCAAAAGTGGACTTCTAATTATCACTGACACCTTCCCAATCGGAGTCAGTGAAACCGACCAACAAATCAGAACTTCAACAATATTTGATACCAAGATGAGTCGTACCTTTGAGATAGCGAAAAATCCTTTTGACATCTTTCTAGTGGATTTCACTAGGATCCTGCATAAAACAAAAAATCACACTAACAACCAAAGAAATATTAGGTCGATTGTGAGTAAGATAAATGAGACTATCGACCAATTGTCGATAGAGAGTAGCATCGACTTTAGGAGTTTGACAAGTTTTTCTCAACTTAACTCCAGAATGAAAAGGAGTAGCACAACACTTACAATATGCTATCTTAAAATGTCTCAAGATATCCATTACATATTTAGATTGAGAAATGAAAAAACCATCAGACAATGGTAATACTTGAAGACCCAAAAAATGATGCAGAATATAATTTTTTGTCATGTCAAAGGAGTCAACAATTTTTTTCTTCGACCTAAGAATGAGATCAGTTTTATTGTCAGTTATGAAAAGGTCATCAACATATACAACAATAATCAATATGTTTCCATGAGTATGGAGTACATACAATCTATGATCAGATTCACAACGTTTGAAACCAAGTTGAAGAAACAAATTGTTGATCTTAGCATACCAAGCTTTGGGAGCTTGCTTAAAACCATAAAGAGACTTCTTAACTCGACAAACCAAGTTAGAATATTTCATAAAAATAGGAGGTTGTTCCATGAAAATTTCTTCAGATAGGTCACCATGAAGAAAAACACTCTTCACATCCATCTGGTGGATTTTCCATCCAAAATGAGCATTAAGGGAAAGAATCAGTGGAACAAAGTTCATCTTTGCAATAGAGGAAAAGGTCTCAATGTATTCAATGTCTTATTGTTGAAAAAATACCTTCATAACCAAATGAGCTTTATGACACTTAACAACACCTTTAGAGGTAAATTTGGTCTTGTAGACCCATCGATACTTCATAATGTTCTTCCCTTGAGTTCAGAGAACTAAATGCCAAGTTTGATTCTTCAATGAAGAATCCATTTATGTCTGCATAGCCTGCTCCCATTCAGGTTTTCCTTATGCATCTGAGTAGGAAATAGAATCAGAGGTTTCAAGTACATGAGTCATCAAAGCAACGTTGGCGTGATGCTTTTGATTATGATTTTGTCGACCTGAGGAAACATCACTGACATCATGACCAAAAACTTCAATTTCCTCGGAATCCCATTTGGGTAGACAACATCAAAGTGATTATCCTGTAACATTGAACAGGAGGAATTCAAAAACTTGATGTCATATGACTTCTCATCATACATTTCATTTGATAATGATATGTCATTTGATAAGGTCAAACAGTCGATAGGATTTAGACTCTTCAGAGTAGCGCACCATGATGCAAGGATGACTCTTTGCATAAAATTTATTTTTGCAACATCATAAATATGATCCTAGGAAACACATCCAAACACACAAAGGTGGTCGACTGGGGAATTCCTTCCACACCATCGTTCAACTGGAGTCACTGAAGGAACAAATCAAGTCGAGATGCAATTGAGTAGATGGTTTTCACAATAAACAACTTCATCCTAGAAGCAAGGAGGAAAATCTTTCGCATGTAAAAGACATCTAACCATTTCAACTAACGTTTATGATCCATTTGGATATCGGTGTCCACCAACCTCTTCCAGCTGGCTCACATACAACTTTCATCTTGGTAGTTACAATTTTCATCTTGGCAGTTGTTTTCTAGCTTTCAAGTCCTAAACTTTTGGGGTCGTTTTGAGGCCCTAAATAACATTGTTTGGGCCTACCACAGTCACACTGTAGACAAATTTAGAGTGTGATGACATAATGTGTAGTCCTCATATTAGGGCCCACATGACTTTTGGCGCTTCATCTCCTAGGGTTAGATTTTTGGATGTCTAGGGTTTTCTGTTTACTTATGGATGCTAAAAAGACATGGATGCCTCATTTTAATGTGCTCCGATGAATGTGCGTAGTTGCCACATCTCTTCTTAGAGATTAACTACCACCATTCGAGCAAGATTGTTTTCATTCTGCATTTTACCATTTCAACATATTTTTTTATTGAATAGAAGTTAAGTTCCATTGTATCTCTGTTATTGTTCTTTGTATATCTGTGCTAATGTTATAAATTTGTGTTTCATTTCATTCCGGTCATAAATTAGATCAGTGGTATCATAACATTATGCTCTTCATTTGTTTCTTTGTGCATGTCTCCAATGAGGTCGGGATATAAGCAGTTGGGACTCGAACCAGTTAATCCTTTGCAACATTGGACTCGCCAAACCTGACGACCACCCATGGGGGAAGAAAAGAGAGATGATGGGGTAGGAGATCCATTTAACCGTTGCTTGAGGAATCCCTCTTGCGACAAAGGAACAAATGATGGATAAATTTGCACAAATCCTTCGATGATTGCCAACATGCGACACATATTCCTCAAGCAAAGGCGCCGCCCCCTTCAAGGTACAAATGAATTTTGATATTCATATATTTTAAGTTCAAATAGATGTGGATGTTGTAGACAAATTGTTAAACCTTCTAGAAGGGTATTTTTCTTTTCACAACTTTTTCGAGAGAGAAAATATTACATTTGTGCTCCTTAGGGTCATCCCCCATGTCAAATATTGGTGGGATACTTTCTGTGAGAAAAATGAAACAAAGCGATCTACATTATTTATAGTTTCACCCACTTGGGTTTCCTTAAAATATTTTACTAAGGAAAAATACTACTCAGTTGGAATTTATGATGACTTATATACAATATGGAGCACACTGCAGTAGGAAAGGGACCAAACAGTGTCAAAGTTCACCAATGTCTTCCATACCTTGCGCACCAAGTTGGGTATCAAATAGTCTAAGAGACATCCGATGCTCAAGTACCATGACGGTATGCATAGATACATCCAGAAAGAAATGGAGTTCCTGGACATCTCATCCTTGGGTGTGGCCTATCGATATGCTGTCAAAATAAAGAAAAAGTTTAAACAAAAGACGCGACAGTTTGGGGCTACAAACCCCTCACAATAGAAGCAGGGAAAAGGCATCCCCAACCCACAAAAAAAAGGGAAGAGAAAGGATGGATAGCCTTAAGAAAACCATTCCAAACCACAAACAAAGAAGGACAATGGGAAGACAAAGAAATACACTAAGAAATGGTGTGAGTTTCATAAGATCCCTTGGCATAACACCGTTGAATGTTTCCCAAATCAGTCATTGGTGGTCGAGGTGAAAGCCTATGAATCATATGAAAGCTCTGAACCTGAGTCCGAACCAAAAAAAGGGAGACAGATCATTGATGCAGAACCCAGTGCCACCATTTCTACCACAACCAAGGTCCAACCCAGTGAACCTGATGAACCAGAGGAAGGTAAGCGCCTCTTTCATTCACAAATGTGGGTGAAGGGTACTCCGTTGCACTTCATCTTTGGTAGTGGTAGCTAGAAGAACCTCATCTCAGTCGAGGTCGTCAAGCAGTTGGCTCTGTCAACAACACCACACCCACAGTCGTACACCATTGGATGGCTCTACCAAGGGAGCGATCTCCACGTCATCCAACAATGTCGTCTGGCCTATGACATCAATACCTTAAAAGATGAGGTATTGTGTGATGTCACCCCCATTAAAGTTTGTGATGTTCTTTTGGGTCAAGCTTATTTATGGAATCACCATGTTGTATATGAGTCTAGGCCTCATAATGTTATTATTACTTTGGACATGGAATTAGACAGGATACCCGAGGTGGTCCCATGGACGATATCTTGCGGTCTTTCACCAATTATTTTTTGGTGGTGTATTTGGATGACATCCTCATCTTCAACAAGAATTGGGTGGAACACTTGCAACATATCTAGTAGGTTCTACACACTCTGTGACCACACAAGCTACATGCAATTTTGCAAAAAATGATTCTTCAACATGAACATGGTCCAATACCTAGGTTACATTGTTGATGAGCATGGGGTGCATGTCGATCCAACCAAGATCGAGGTCATCCATGACTGGCCAGCCCCGAACACACTCACTAAGATTCGAAGCTTCTTAGGCCTTGCCAATTTCTATTGCAGGTTCATGTTGGGATTCTCCCACATTTTTTGGGCCCTTAGCTAAGTGACCAAAGGTGGTGGCAAGGAAAATTTTGTCTGGGGCTAGTCGCAACAGAAAGAATTTGATGATTTGAAGCAACACTTGTGCTCATCCCTAGTGCTCTCATTACCCAACTTGCAATAGCCATTTGAGATTGAGACATATGCTTTAGAATATGATGTGGGTGCATTTATCACTCAGCATGGACATCTCATGGAATATCATAGTGAGATGCTATCAGATATTTTCTATAAGTACCCCACTTAAGAAAAAAGAAATGTACTCCATTGTACAAGATTGCCACTAGTGAAGACATTACATTCTCGGGAAGGAGACAATCATCCACACTGATCATAAGCCTCTGCAGTTCATGAAAACACAAGGAAAATAGCAGAATGACCGCCATCAGAAGTGGTTCACATACTTGCAGCAGTTCCATCTCAACATCAAGTATAAGACAAGGAGCACCAACCACGTCACTGACTATCTCAGACGACCTCTCGTTGCCACACAAACCATGGTTCTACACTCCTGCAAACATGAGACGTACAAATGGCCCCAACTCTATAAGATAGATCCTAACTTCCTCACTACCTACCATATGTTGGGCACAAACACAACAGTCACTAATTTTCATCTGCAAGACAGGTTTTTGTGCCATCTGGGCCATCTCTTCATTCCATCAAGCGAGCGAGCGAAGATGATTTAGGAAGCTCACTGCACTCGGGTGGCTAAACACTTTAGCATAGAAAAGATAGTGGCAGTGTTGTAGCAACATTTCTGTTGGCCGAAACTTCGATAGGATGTCAACAAGTATATCAAGTCCTACATGACCTGCACCATTTCCAAACTAGCCATTAAGAAACAAGGCATGTACACCCCTCTTCCTACTTCCGACGGGCCTTGGGAATCCATCTCGATGGACTACATGTCGAACGTTCCTTCAACCAAGTAGGGAAATGAATGTGTTTTTGTTAGGATATTTAGACACTTAGGAGTTAGTTAAGATCTACTTGGTCTAATGCATCGTTAGGTAAAAGTGTGTTTCTTTAGTTTGCATTAGTATGCATTTGTAGTTAGGAAATTCGACGGTCACAATATGTTCCCGACATAGAGTGATCTAACGATTCATATTCTCTTCGATCTTAATGACCATTTATCTGTGGCTTAGCACCTGATTGGTCCATGACATCTATTTAAAGAGCATGGAGGGTCATTTGTCGTTGATCAATTGTGAGAAACTCTCTTGTAAAATATCTCTGTAATATTTTTCTTTTGCATTAATAAACTGCTCCAAGTGGCCGGATTGGTTGGGGTCGTGGATGTTTCCCCGTAGGGGTTTTACCACGTCGAAAAATCAATGTGTTGAGTTTTGATTTGGTTGTGTGAATGGTTATTGAAGGTGTTCGTCCTCTATTGGAATACATGTGTTGTCGAACATGGTACTAGAGCTTGTTTGAAGACCCGCTCTTGTTGTAGATCAAGATCATGAAGCCAAGTTGTCTCATCTCCATTTTCTTCCATTTCCATACATTTCTGGGTTGAGAGGACTGTTCGATTGTGTTTGGGTAAACTAACAGAGATATAACCCTTGTTTTCATCGAGAAGCGAACTTTTTTTCGTGTGTGAAAATAATTTTTTTTTTAGCACGCTCTCAAAGGCCGTCTTCCACAACAACAACAAAAACACCCCCAATCCTCTTACTAAACAATACAATATGTTTTGCTAGCCCATTTGTTTAAAATTTTTGTTCTTAAGTAAGAGGTCTTGAGTTCAAGTCTCTCTTTTNTTTTTTTTTTTTTAAGTTCATGCTCAATTGTAAAGTGTATTTCACTTCAAGTATAAAAGTGAATCACTATAAGTAGCTTTAATATTTTATTTTAGAGTACTTTATTTTGCACGAGGCTTTTCTTTTATAAAGTATCTTCATTGTAAAAGTGATCCCCACTTCGTTTTATAAAAGTGGTTCACTTCATAAAGCAACTTACACCACCACATGGTCTTTTGGTTACCGTTTATGCCTTTTTTAAAAAGAGCATAACTTTCACATCTAAAGTCCATTTTTAGTGCCGTTTTTTTTTTAAACTGCCTAATTTTTCGAGATATTTCCATCCAAATCATCAGTTTCAGTTTTTAAATCCACATTATATACATTTTTGATATATCTTATTCTATTAATATTTTGTTTACCAACACCAACTACTTCCAATGGAAATCTCATATGGAGGATTTATTAAGAAGTAAAGGTTTGTACTGGATTACCTTGGGTAAGGAAAAAGAACCCACTAATTCTGATAAGAAAGTAAAACGGGATAATAGGAGTGACGAAGCACGTGGACTAATCAGAATGTCCATCTCTCTTGATTTAAGGTTCCACCTTAAAGAAATTGATGAGCCCAATGAATCGTGGGAAAATATTGAATCTGTGTTTGGTAAAATCAATATTATTCGAGCACAACAATTAGAAAGTCAAGTACTGAATTTAAGTCCAAGTGATTTTTCTTGCATTGGAGACTATCTATCTAAGTTTAAAATGCTCAGAATTTTATGTGAAGAATATGAGATAAAGATTGACGAATAGCATTGCATCTAGATCTTATTCTTTCTAAGCTAGGTAGTGCATATTTTGTGTTTGTATCTACCTTTTATGACATGAGAGAGGATCTAGGGAAATCTTATCAAAAACCCACTCTTGAGTCCTTTTTTGATGCT
>SNQJ01S0030584.1:94324-121596 GCA_010110895.2 Picea sitchensis | reverse complement strand
TCCCGATTTGGGTTTCCACGTAAAACACTAGTGTATTGTGTATGTGTGTGATTGTTTATTTATTACTGCTCATTATTGGATAATAATTCTACATTGATATAATATTTGAAGAAAAAGGATTATAATTACACTATTACTGATTCACCCCTCCTCTTTGTAATCCAACAGATGGTCTGATGCCAGGAATGCATGTATGGTGCAATTTAGGGTTATAAAAAATGTCCCCTAATGCGTGAGGTCAAAAAAACATATGGCGAAAATACATTACAAATATTCACCAACGTACAAAGCAAGTGACCCCAGAGACCAGAGTTTAGGATGTGCCATCTGCAAAATAATAATTGTCTCACCGAAGCGGGCATACCAATGCTCGGGATGAAATAAATTCACGGCATCCAATCAAATACACTGCAGATCCATATCATATAACTATATAAAGTGTAGCCTTGAGAAATACATAGTGGATCTACATATCAAAATCAAAAGATATACATGTCTAGTATCCATATTCAAGAAGCTAATGACGCCTGATGGTTGGAGATGAGGCCTTCAGAGCTCGAGCAATGACTTCAAGATATTCAAAACTCGGGTAGGAATGTAATATGAGTGTACTACTTCACTACCCATAGGTCTTTGATGGCTTGTCGGGAACATACAAGAGGATCTTGGTGATCAGGCAGACAACTTCATTGATTTCGAACAAGGACTTGATTGGAATTTCAGAATGGTCGGGCATGAGGACAAGAGACAAACTACAGAAAGGTTGACTCAAGTTTGGTAAAATTTCCCTTGGACAATAGCACGAAAAAATATGAGACCCAGGGAGCATGTCATTGACATAAGTTTACGATGCAGGAGGCAACACAAACTCTCTATATGTCTGGAAGAATAACCAAATGGAGGAGGACGCATCTCTATGTAGTGAGAACAACTTCCTAAGGTCATATTAAATCCCAGATCTTGACGGACAAACGGAAGGATGTGATTTGTCCAGGGGTGACTCCTTGTGATGCCAACAAAATAAAATACTTTTCCCTTCCTCTTTTTGGGGTATATTTGATTTTTTTTGTCTTTTTTAATAATGTTGGAAATATTGAAAAAGAATAAAAGAATGCTACGATACAAAGGAGGAACAAGTGTTGCAAACATACTAGTTCCAAGCATAAGGAACACATTGATGCTCGGATACATATGTAGGAAAAGGACACTCGAGAAAATTCCTCCATGGGTCAAGGTGTTAAAATGCAAAGGCAAAGTGCTGCAAGGCTTGTGTATAAGGCATGCTTCAGATGGTTCAGTTGAGAGCAACATGGAGCCAACATTAGGCCAAAAATGCAGGGATGGAAATGCAATTAATAAGATACAATTATAACTTCCTTCGATGTAATTTTAATGATCCCAGAGAAGGTAAGCTCAGCGGTTTTCATTTTTAGAGAGTCTGAAAAAGTGTAAAAGAAGACTCTATTGGGGTACCTTTTTCAAAGGTAGTCTAGTCGGTTCGAAAAAGGGGTAAACTAGCACCGAAAAGACGTCTATTCAAAACCATTTTAGTGAGCGTGACAAAGACAAGATCACTCAACAATATTTTCAATTTTAAGGAGTCTGAAAAGAGCTTAACCATGGACTCATTGCCTTTTTCTAGATTTAGTCTCCCTAGTCCGAAAAAGTGAAATTTACTGAGGAGAAATCTCTTGACGAGATGAATCTCCCAAGGTGTAACTTTTTCCTCCTTAATCTAAAGGCCGAAAAAAGGGGTAAACTCATGCTAGTAGATGTTTTTCTAAACCAATTAACAAGTGTGAAGAAACAAGGTCACTCGATGATCTTTTAACTTTTAAGGAGTCTGAAAAGAGATTAACTATGGACTCCATAAGAGATGATCTTCTGGACCAATTTAACGAGTGTGAAGAAACAAGATCACTCGACAATATTTTCATTTTTAGGGAGTCTAAAAAGAGCTTAACTATGGACTCCATGGGGGTTCCTTTTTCGTGAATTTAGTCCATTAGACCCAAAAAAGGGGTAAAATTATACCTGAGAATAATCTTCTAGCAAACCAAAGCTCCTACAGTATACCTTTGTTCATACAATTGATCATCCAGACTAAAAAAGGGGTAAAATACCACCAGACAGACATGCCTTCAAGTTTTAGTTTGGCAAGCGTGAAGGGAAACAAGATCGCTCGACAATCTTTTCATGTTTAAGGAGCTGAAAAGGGATTAAAGAAGATTCATCATTGTTTGGGAGTCTCGAGGGTGAGGTCAAGAGTGATGATGAATCATGCAAATGAGGCTCAAAACTCGTAATCAGGACAAGACTAACAAGGAATCTCAAGCCTAAGGTCATTAACAATGGCATGGATGCCAAAAGCAATGAGGATCTAACTAGGGAATCCATGTAGAAGCCATCTCTACAACTAAATTACGACAATTCGACAATAGAAATGATGTTTTTGTGTTGCAACTCAATGGGGTCGATCATATGGTAAAGAGAAAAAGGCAACGAGATGTAGAAAGTGGGGGTGGAGTCCTAACTTAAATTCAAAAAGTTGAAAAAATGAATTTTCACCAAAGGAACTTTAAAAGTGACCCAACTCTCAAAAAGTTTCCCAAAACCACAAGTGAAGTGTATCGTACCATCCCATAAGAAACTCAAGAACCACGCTAAATGTTTTTCAAGCTAGAAAAAATGACAAAAGGGTACCAAAAATGACAAAAGGGGGCCAAAAAAGTCTATAAATAAAAGATGGAAGTTCATTATCACCATTGTAAATTGAGAACTGACCAAACAATAAAAAACATCCCTTTGATAAAAGAGTTGATTCTGGGAGCATCAGAGGACGAAACAAACTTCTGCTCTGACCAAGTAAGTACAAACTAGATCCTCTTGCATTTCTATACTTTTCTTTCACATTTAATTTGGTTTTGGAGGTGGCACACTCCTCTAAAAGAGGTCGGCCCTATGTGTATGCAGGATGTCATAGGACAACCCACGTATGCCCACATGCAGAAAACAATCTGTTCGCATGCATACGCGACTATGTCCAATACAACTCATGTACACCCTCAAAGATGTNCCCCACGGCTATGGCCACATTGAGACAATGTGGTTTGTGGAAGTTCTTCCAGTGTCCGTTTATGAGGGCACAACCCAGGCTGTTGAACACCTTGGTAGATTACTAGCATCCTGACGCTGAGGCATTCATGATCAAGGGGTAGTTGTCGACTCCAACAAATAAAGACATTTACTTCCTGACTAGTCTCTCGAGGAGAGGTGATCTAGTCAACTTACATACTTTTCCCGCCAGGCCTCACAACATCGAGGAGTTGATTGGACTCCATTGCGAGGTCGACACTGAGAGAGTAGGTTCTCTGGTGCCGATTAACAAGATTACCAATCTATCACTTAAAGTGATAGTTATACTCATTGGGAGGATTACTAGATCTACAGCTTTACATCAGGCCTCCCAGGCGCGCATGCATTGTGCAGTGCAGTTCTTAAATGCACAGATTTTTTATTGGAGTACAACCATGCTAGACTGCATGAACGGACAGCTCATCGAGCGTTGCGGGAGAGAAAAAAAACACTTTCAATTCAGGACCATTATTTTCTCTTTCTTCTTCGAGAGGGTACCCGGTCTTAGTCCATGAGAGATAGTGCGGGGGCATGTGGCCTCCTCCCCTCCATTATGTAGATGGGCAACATTGCTGCCATGACAGGGGGCAAAAGGACCATAGAGACCTTCGATGATAAGTTTTTTGACTGGTGGGCACGACAGATTCCGGTGAAAGAGGACTACCACTATGTCAGGATCAACTTTTCCAGGGATCCAGACATCCTCGTACCTCCTGGAGGTGATTGAGGAGAGATAAGTACATTTGTTTTTTAAAGTTATTTAATTTTATTTCTTTTTATATATATAATTTTTTATGTGTACCAGAGTATCTGAAAACTATGTATATGTTATGTACAGATGTGGGACCAATGCACCCAATAGACTTCTTGAGGACTAGGTGGCGTCCTCGACCAGAGGCAGTACCATCCGTAGCGGCTGGACCAACAGAAGTAGCAGTAGGGGGACTTCTAACCGAAGAGGATGAGAAAGTATTGAGATGGGTGGAGCAGAAACTCACCGCGCTCACTCATACAGTCCCTATGGAAGAGATCGAGGATCTCCCACTGTCAATGCAACCTCACGTAGTTGGGGTACCACAGACCTGGGTCCAACTCTTCCGACGTTTGGAAAACGTCATTTTTCACTATGGTAGGGCCAATAGGCCCCGCCCTTAGCTAGGCTGGACTACTTATGTGTCAAGGGAACCTTTTGTATATTTTTGAGGGCATAATCCCCATGACTCTTACTGGACATATATTTTGGAGGCGCTTGCGCCCACCTATGTACTCTGATATTTTCGATATATATATATGCATATTTACATCTTTTTATGTCTTATGGATTACATTTATTTACAAATGTTTTTACATGTGCGTGTGTGTGATTTTCCTTACATGTGTGCAATATGCCAATCTAATAAATGATTAGCTAGAGTATCTGTGATTTTATTCAATCTCCTAGGAACATGGATATACGCAATGTACTCAAAGCTTCATTCTAAGAGACATTCCCTAAGGAACCGTCGGTGTAGAGTAGGATCATAAATGCGGTAAACCCGATTTAACTGGGAAACAACCAACTGAGCATCTAAGTAAATCCGGAGGTGAGAGATACTATGTGACAAAGCGTCACGAAGCAACTCTAAGACCGCACTGTATTCGACAACATTGTTTGTGTCATCACCTAAACAGATTCATCCTAAAGATAGCAACTAGCCATGAGGTGTGAAAATCACCCAAGCTGCGAAAGCAAGCCTCTGATTGTGTCATATAGTGTCGTCTGCAAACCCAACGAACACCTCTGATTCACTTAACATCTTCCAGAGTGAAAAATATTACATAAAAAATGACACGTCCATAAAACAAAAAGACAAAAACTAATTGTATAAAAACTATATGTATGTACAAGAAGTCACCCAAGGCGACCTACCTATGAGTAATACTTCTTGAGGTAGAGCCCATTTCTAGGATCCACCAAAGCATTTCCCTCAAAGCCCACCAGACGATAAGCACCCTTCTTTAGATCCTCCTTCATGATGAAAGGTCTGAACCACATGGGTTTGAACTTGCCTTCCCCCAGGGGATCCTTATCTTGGTCATAGGCCATGACGAGGTAGCCTTCAGATAAAACTTGAGGATGAACAGATCAATCATACTGACACTTGAATTTTCTTTTTGTGAGCCTCATTGGCCAAGGCTACATCCCGATGCTGCTCATCAAGCTTCTCAAGATATAATAAATGCTCTTGAAGCAGTGAAGTGTCTGGCAATAACTGTACTGCCAACTTTAGAGACAAGATCTTGCACTCTATAGGAAAGACTGCTTCAATCCCATAAAGGAGTTGAAAAGGTGACAAATCAATTGTAGTCTTAACAGACATTCAGTAGGCCCATAATGTTGAGCACAACATCAAATGCCAATTTGACTTGGTCAAATTGATCGTTCGCTACAAAATAGTCTTAAGAGACTTATTCACAGCTTCCACCTGACCATTCACTTGTGGGTAGTAGGGTGATGAATGTTCTTTCCTCAAACCAAGCTTTGACGTTAACTTGAACATCATTTTATTCTTAAAGTGACTGCCATGGTCAATGACAATATCCCTCCGGACGTTGAACCTTGCCATTATCTTGTTAAACAAGAAGAGAGTTGATGTCTTGCCATCATCCTTGAACGTTGGCATAGCCTCGACCCACTTCGTGAAGTAGTCTACTGCTACAATGATATAACGGTGCTCCTTGTTGAAGGGGGGTTGCATGTAGTGTAATCAATCCCCCACTTGGTGAAGGGATAAATTATGATGATGAGAAACATGGGAGTGGGGTGTGCCCTCATCTTTCGAGAGAAGATATAACAAAGGTGGCACTTCTTGACTGATTCAACACAATATTTGATTAATGTTGGCCAAAAGTATCTGGCTCGTAGAATATTCTGGGTTGTTGCCAACCCAGACAAATGACAGCCACATGCTCCAGTGTGGCAATCATTAAGCACGATTTCCGCTTCTTCATGAGTGAGACACCGACGAAGGATACAATCTATACCTTGACGATACAAAGTGTCCTCGAGTATGAGATAGTTCTTGTCCCGATGGCATATATGGCGATGCTCATCATGAGAAGCAGAGGCGGGGCACTTCAAAGTCTAGAGATAGACTAGTATATCTCTATACTAGGGGTCTGAAGACATGATAAAAAAACATGTCTCCTTTAATAAGCGACTCTTTGAGTAAAACATCACCTAACTCAACCAGAAGTTCTGAGATGAGTTCTGCAAAGACCAGCGACTTTTTGGATTTCGCTAAAACAAAATCCAAGTCAAATTCCTAGAGGATAACTACCCATCTATTGATATTTCCAATGATTACACATTGTGTCAACACATATTGAAATGGATTCAGAATGACAATGACGGTGGTCTTGCGAAAAAATATATAATGACGGAACCGTTGGACAACATGAACTGTTGCCAACACAAGTTTTTCAACATGGGAATGATTGAGTTATGGTCCAAGAAGGCCTCTTCTTAGGTAATAAATCACGTGTTCTTCAAGTAAATCATCCTCCTAAACCAAGACCATACCGATGGTCGACTCTCTAGTGTCCAAGTAAAATAAGAAATCTTTATTATAATTGGGTGGCTGAAGCAGAGTGGCAGATGTGAGGGAACATTTCAAATCATCAAAAGAGCGCTGAGAGACTTCGTCCCAATGAAAAGGAACATCCTTGTTCAGGAAATGCATGAAACCCTTTTTGATCTCATCATAGTTTGTGATGAATCATTGTAAAAAGTTTTCTTTTCCTTGTAAACTATGAAGCTGAGGGACTATGCACTGGGGAGAAAAATGAAGTATCACCTCTACTTTTATAGGATCAACCATGATCCCTATTGTTGAAACTATGAAACCTAGCAAACAACCCAACATCAGGCAAAAACTACATTTGTTTGGATTCAAGTGAATACGATAGTAGCGACATCACTCAAAGATAAGTTGGAGGTGTGTGGGATGATCAACTCTCTTACGAGATCGTGATGCTAAACCATCGAGATAAGCCTCGACTATGTGTTTGTGATCATGGAAAGGAAAAGAAATGGCCCACTGAAAAGTAGCTCTAGCATTTTTCAGACCAAAAGGCATCTTCTGATAAGCGAATGTACCCCATGGACAAATGAAAGCGGTTTTGTGTTGGTCTTCTAGTTTGATCTGTATCTGATTATATCCCGAAAAACCATCCATGAAAGAAAAAACCTTGCAGCCTGCGCATTCATCAATGATTTGGTTAATAAATGGAGTGGGGAAATTATCCTTTGGATAGGCCTTGTTTAAATCACGTAAGTTCGTACATACACGAAAGGTACCCTGGTTGTTGTTGACTGGAATAGGAGTCGATACCCATTGAGTCAATTGGAAGGGGTAGATGAAACCAACTTTGAGAATTTTCTCTACTTCATCCTTAACAGTTGTTTCTTTCTTAGGATTAACTAGACGAAGATTCTGCCAGACTGGCTTAGCATCAGGATATGTCGCGATTTCATGTTCGATGATTCTTGGATCAATGCCTGGCATTTCCTCATAAGACCAGGCAAACACATCGCACAATTCTTTAAATAAACCTTTGTAGATTCGAATCTCGTAGGGGGAGCAGTCCACTTTGACGAAGACATTCTCCATGATGCCAAGGGTTCTAGAGATATCAATAGGTATCGTTTTAGAAATGGTTTCAATATTACCTTCAGCGTAAACTAAGTACGTAGCCAAAGGATTGATAGGACAAGACCTATCTCCAGTCATAGTCAACGTGAATTCACCCGCTTCAATTCTTCTTAACTCTGGGAGAAAATAGGATATGTGATGGAGATCAGCTCGGGGTCTGTGCGGACCAGTCATTGCCTTGATAATCACCTCATTTGAGGGCAAGACTAAGTCTAAAGAATCAGTATCGGCGAGGGAACCTTGAGCCCAAATAGGCTTGAGAATTGGATCCAACTCTTATGCAGGAGTCAGATCGAGGTCGGTGGAAGCTTGCTGGACTATAGAGTACTCAACTTCTGCCCCGGACAATGGCATGGCCATGCCATGGTGCCTTGTCCCTTCCATCATGGCTAATGGGGAAGGAAGATTCCACGGATCATTAAAGTAAGTCGTGCGAAATGAAAAGACTTGAAAAATTTCAGCCCTAGGCTGGTCAAGGATAGCCGATATGTACTTGACATAACCAGTTGGAGGTGGGTAATTGAAAGTACCCATCAAAGTTCGACACAAACCAAC
Source organism: Picea sitchensis (assembly GCA_010110895.2). Taxonomy (NCBI): domain Eukaryota; kingdom Viridiplantae; phylum Streptophyta; class Pinopsida; order Pinales; family Pinaceae; genus Picea; species Picea sitchensis. Next base: position 113,212 of record SNQJ01S0030584.1, on the reverse strand, counting down.
CCCTGTGTTGATGACGTCGGGTTGAGGGTTGTCAATAATTGGGACCTTGGATGCCCCCGATGAAGGGTCAGGATGGAAAAAGGATAACTGATCAATGGACATGATCTGGCCTTTGTGTGGAAACAACAAGATCTGAAAAACTGTCATGACCACTACATGCATAGCATAGGTCCAACTCCTTCCTAACAGAAGGTTATAGTTGAGAGGCACATTGACCACTTCAACCTCGACACACACGGTCTTTCCTCCTAGCTGCACGACGAAAGAAGGAATGATTCCATGTGGTTAGAACAAACGAATGTCAAAAGAGGTAAGAAGAGTAGGTGATGAAGACAAAATGGGTTGGCTAATGGCCTTCCAACACAACAACTATATCACGCATGTCAAGGCACCCTCATCAACCACCGTGCCGAAAATGTTCTGGGTAAAAATTTTCGTGGTATAAGCCACTACTATTTGAAATGCCATGTGGTAGGGGAGATGAGGCTTTAAGTCGGTCGTATCAAGCATGATCGTTCCTGAATTAGAAGTATCACCAGATCCTAAGGAAGCTAACAAAGCCTCTCTCCAGGAAGGGTAGATCTAAAGGAAATCCAAAGTGGGCATTGCACAAGGGGTTTGTGACAAATCCTCCACCACATAGTAGTTCTGGGTGGACCTTGCATTTGGATTGTGGGAAGATTTCTTGAGCGTACCTTTTGGGATGTGTGTCATTGTTTCTCCCAACATCTTCTCAATCATGAGAGGAAGAGGTGGGTTTTTGGCTTCTTTACCCTTCTCAGAGGTGTTTGGCATTCTGTAGTCGTGTGTCCTAGTTGATATGTTGGCATCACCTTTCAACATATACATAGTTGCAGACGATGGATTAGTTGAATACGGAAGGGGTCCCTAACTGCCCCCATCTGTGCTCAAATATGCTTGAGTTAAATTTTTCCCATGTGGAAATGGGTTAGTTAACACAGTAGGCTATTATTGCACCAATAACTTTTTGTCCTTCACAATCTAAGGGCACAGGTGAGTCAGATGGTCCTCCGTGCAAAGGTTACACAAATATTTCGAATTATTCTTTTTTGTGTTGCACCCGCCAACATTGTTGGTGGGTTTCTTATCCCCCTTACCCTTCTTTCGCTGTTTATTCTTTCCATCAGGCTACTCGGTGGCCTTAGGGTTTGTCGATTGCACACTATATACATCTAACATTTGGGTAGGGAGAGCAGTTGAACCAGTGGTCTAGCTGGCCACTATGTGTTGTATTGACAATTGTTGCAATTGATTTGACAACTGATCAATGGGCTTCATTTGCACTAACCAACAATATCATCGACACATGGTCTAGATCTTTATCTGGTCTTTTCAAGTATCGACCGTGGTGCATTTGGAAAAATTGCATAAAGTAAACTAGAACGAGAGTATATTAGTTCTAGTTGTTGAGCTCTCATAATCGCCTCTTCTTTGGAAAATACTCCCGACGTTGCGACGTCTTTGGATAATTGTGGAACCGAAGACTTGATGAACCACTCTAGCAGAAAATTCAGTGGTATTGGTACCTTTATCAAACTCTTCCTATGACGTCATTCTCGGATGTGATCCGAGATATGGTCAGCCTTTGTTTTCTCAAAGTTGGCCAGCAAGTCGGTGCCAACATCATATCTCACAAGTAACTGAAAATTGTTAAGAAAAACCATGGCCAATTCACCAAAAGTAGAGTATCTTGAGCAGTCGAGCTCGATGTACCATTCCTCGACACTCCCGTTAAGAGTGCGTTGAAACAACTGCAACTGGACGGAGTCATCTTTCAACGAGTTGGATGAGCACCATAGATGAATGGTAGTCACATGATCGCCTGGATATTCATTAGGCTTCGCTTCAAACTTTTGAATGTCTAAAAGCAACTTGGTTGGCATGGGAGGCCAACGCGGATCGTGACAGATGGGGTCATTTAATAACCTTGTCAAGTTTGGAAAATGCAATGTTTCCAGGAAAGATAGTTTGGGTTGTTGATTATAACCAGGGAAAAAGGATCTTGGAGTTTGATTGGCACCAGGTTGACAGGAAAAGTTAGGTTGGTGGCCAGGGTTTTGGTAAAAACCATCGCCGTGACTAGCATAGGATTTTTCGCTTCTTGAGATGTCATCAACTGACTCTAGTAATAGGACGTAGAGGGTTGGGCTTGCGTTGTCTTCCAAGGATTTTGGAAAGGGTTTCCCCCTGCCGATCCGACGGGCATAGGTCTTGAGCCTTGCCCGAGGTTCTATTGGCTATGGAAGGGGTTTCCCTCATTCGACATCCTTGATGAGGGAATTGATCCCTGTCACGGATTCAAAGGTCCTTGTGAGGAGGGAACTACTGTTTTTAACCCTTGTGTAGGAATAATACCCTGCATAGGATTTTTTTGTCCATAACCGAAGTTTCCCCCGGCCGAGGCGACATTTGATGAGAATGCGTTATTACCAAATTCATTGAACAAAGAGAACAACGTTGAACCTACCACCATGCTACAAGAAGGAAGTCCTTGAATGCTCGCTCCAAACGAACTAAAGATTATGTTCCTCCCAGAGAAGTGTTGGTGAGTACCACCGAGCGAAGGGGACAAAGGAGGTATATGACCTCCATTGTAAGGGAAAGCATTATAGGGGGCTGAAGTGCCCCCCATGGATCCTTGAAAAGGAAACTTCCAGCTCCCTACCCCCAAACCTAAAGTCTGCAGAGTGGAGTAGGAAAGGACAGAGTTTGTTTTGAAGCCAGGCATCTTGTATGGGAACGGAAGGCCTGTCGCATTTTGGATGAAAGGAGTAGTGATCACCACCATAGATGGTATTGGACCACTGGCCGAGGTAGAGGCAGTCGAGACCATGGTGGTCCAGACCAATGACGGTTGGTTAGGAGGAAGAACACCCCCTGTAGTAACATCCATAGAGGGATTGTGAGGACTCCCTGAAGAAATCACAACATTTTCTTCCATCACTTCTTCTGACACTACCTGATGCTCGTAATTTGTTATCTGTGAGGGGACAACCTGTACGATGACCATGCCAATAGATCAGTGATCGGAGGGTTATACAGAACAAGATCTTCCACTCCAAGGTCAGAAATGGTTGGTTCCTCCAGAATCAAATGTACTCCTCTTGGATATGGGTCAGGTAGAGTTTCCTGTGGCCCGATCAACTCAAAAGACCCTTGTTGGTCTAGTCTTCACCTTAGCGGTGGTGGGGGTGGCTCCAGATTAACTGGAGGCAAGCCAAGAATCCTTTGTGACCAGCGAAGATCCTAATCTTCCATGGTGTGAGAAGATAAAAAAAACACTAGGGATTTTTATTAACGTTAAAAACTAACACACACTAGAAAAAAGCTCCTATGAGATAAAACAAGTAGAACACTAGCTAGTTGGAAGAACAATTACACCAGCCAACACTAGAGAAACTTAACGGTGCAAGTGAAACTCGAATACGGAAGCACGCTCCGAGTATACTCTACAACATGTGGCCCGATGTCTGCCCTAGGTACCACGGTATACCCCTGCAATCACCTATGTAAGTCACTAAGATAAAGGCAACCAGGTTTCTAGTGTGCAAAAGTCACCAGGAGGGTACAGTCGACAGTTGGGTGGACCGCAATGAGTAGGGTATCAAGCCCGAAACCTATCAAGGGCATCGAAATAAAGTGTTCTGGAAGACGAATGAGGACATTGAATGGATTCGAGACCCACGAAGCTCCGTGGCAAATGCGATCAACAAAATCCCAACATAAGCCCTCTATATGCGTTCCCCACTATGCTTGGTCTGACTTTGGAGGGGTTATCTCTGCTACCTTTCCACACGTGACCTCATGTTTATCCCCTATGTTAGAGGGGGGTCTCAGATAAATTTCACGGTTACTGTAATTTTAAGCACTCCCTAGAACAAACTCCTATGTTTGTTTTGTACCCTTGAAGAGTTTCCTCTCCAATCCTAAATCAAGGCTCTCGCCTAGACTAAATTCATGGACTCTACAAACACAAAGTCTAATAAATTTTAGTTAAGCGTTAATTTTAGTGTCTTGTCTTAATTCAAGGGAACAAAGGTGAAACCAGTGATGTTCTTTAAGAGACGAAAGAGAAGAGAATAAAATGAAACTGAAAACAAAACTACTTCTTCCTCACAAATAAATATCTGCAAATTTAAACTCTTTAACCAAACTTTTTCGTAACTACTTTTCTGAGATCTTTAAAAAGAAAAACCTAAAACAAGATTTCGCTTGACTATGAGATACTTAATGTCCTAACTATTCAGTAAATAACTTAAGAAAACTTTATTTTTCCTTGATAAAATAAAGCAACTAACCTAAACTACTTTTACAAAACAATGAAATGATTTTTTTTTATAATTATTTTATGCTTTAAAACAAGAAACTTGAAAATGAATTCTTTTCTTTTCTTCTAAAGAAAGAAAGGGAAAAATAAAGACAAGACAAGACCAAGAAATGACTTATGGCCCCACCGCAGATTGTAGGGAGTCACTGACAATACCAAAAAGGCAGATTAGAACTGACTCACAAGCTCGTCCAAAACCCTAATAAAGAAAACAAAAGAAATATTTGATAAAGAAAAGCTAAACTAGGGTGAGACCTAAGCTACAGACTGCTATAACAGATACCATGACTATATCAATAAAATCCCTGAGAAGTATGACTTCTGACAGGGAAGAGGTTGACTGCCTCTTCTTTGAAAAAAAAATTTCAACAAAGGCACGCTACTGACACTTCAGCATCCTGTGTATGTATGCGGGATGTCCAAAGGTAGGGCATGTATGTACATGTGCAGACCCACTACAGGCCGCGTACACCTCTGTAACTTTCTAACAAAAAGAAAAAACAATCAACATGACAAGGCAGGGAGTACTAGTATGGAAGACCGAAATCCTGTAAAGACTCAGACACTTACAAAAACTCAAAAAAGGCAGTTAAACCAATTAAAGAACCCAAAAATATCCTTTAAAAACCCTAGAGGCTTCCCCAGTATGGTCGCCAATTCTTCTATAGTAGGAAAACCTCCTAGAGACTACACTAGGGTTCTAAAGTGCAAGCAGAGATAAGCATCTAAAGTCTTCTACTTTAACAACTATTCTGACAGTACACCAAAATCATGCATAAAATACAAAGTATAGGGATCTGGTAGGCTTACCTTAAACCCCGTGTCTGGTGTCAATCCCTTTACGCTCCATTGTTTCCTGACTACAGATATCCTCCCAAGGCCAACCCGCATTCACCAAAAGACAAACAAGAATCTATGAGCATGCATTCTATATATTGATTAGTGGGTTAGATATCATAAAAAAATATAAATAAATCATAAATATTGAAGACATAATTTGGTGGGAAGGAAAAACTACTTCTTTATATTAATCTCATAGAGTCACTTACAATATGAGACTGGCAACTGCTCCTTGAACTCGGTCCTGGGCTCCTCTTCACCAAGCTCCAACTTCTTCCACGTATCCTTCTCCTCTTCAGTTCTCTCTAGGGAAATGGAAAGGGTTTGCAATGGAGGAAAAAGGGGCTAAAATAAGGAATTCTGGCTCAAACTCACAATGTGGTTGCAAATAATTGGGGCAAGGGGGAATACTGAAATGGGAAGAGTTACTTTTATATCATGCTTCTTGTAGGAATGGGACCCCAACACCTTCTTTTATATGCCAAAAATATATTTATTCAGTTAGGTGACCGGCTATGGGCGGTCAATTGGTTAGGAAACTACCCAAAATCCCGTATCCCCTCAGAACTTTTTATTTTTGGCAATTTTTGTGATTATACGCAGGATTTAATGGTACAAATAGCATATGTACATGAGCTATAGAGGTGCAACAAACATGTGTACGTGGGCAGTAGAGGTGTAGGGCACGTACATCTTCAAAAATATGGGTTTTTAGAATATTTATTCATTGATGGCTTGGCAAAAATAGCAAGTAAGATGGCATGATGCCAGTAATGCCTGTATGGTGCAATTTAGGTTTATAACATGTAGAAAGTGTCTTTGAGTGCAATAAGAAATTTTGTATTTTCGATTGTTATATCTATAAAGTGTCTTTGAGTGCAATAAGAAATTTTGCATTTTCGATTGTTATATCTATATATCTATATATCTATCTCTTCTTCTCCTTCTTTCTCTCTTATATATATATATATATATATATATATAGAGAGAGAGTATATAGAGAGAGAGAGAGATATATATATATATATATATATATATATATATATATATATATATATAGAGAGAGAGAGAGAGAGAGAGAGAGAGAGAGAGAGAGAGAGAGAGAGAGAGAGAGAGAGAGAGAGAGAGTTGATATTGAAATATTGTACTTTTATTAATATTTTAAAATTCTTTTAAGAATTGAAAGAATTACGCTCTCTTTGGTGAATATATATGCTTTCTTCAGTGAAAAATTTGTACTCTAGATTGGTGAATATGTATTTTCGGTGGTGAATACATCCTCCAGAGAATACATACATTCATTCACTTCTGGATCCAATGGTGTTTGTGATGAATTTCATTTGGAATTTGATATCTTATTGATGTCGTGGATGACTAAATCTATCAAAGGGAGGCATAGAAAGGTAACCCTAGAAATTTCCTTCTTGTATAAATATATAGAATCATTATACAAATGTAGAGAAGAGAGAGAAGACAAACTTCAAAGGGATTTAGAAGAAACTCTCAATAATAAATTTGTATCCTTAGAAGGTAAAATTTAGATACATATAGACAATAAACTATTTGGTTTTGAGAGTCAATTTTAGAAATTAGAGGCTAGAGTAGAACAAATAGAAAAAAAAAATAAGAGAAACAATCAAGGAAGGAAGAAGAGGTCGAATAAAATTGTAATCTTAGAGACAATATTAAAGAGATAAAAGAATATTCAATTTACAATTTGTCCATAAATAGAATGGAATACAAATTGGATATCAAACTATCAAAGAGGAAATGATTAATCTCATAAATTTAGAACATGATCATAACAAAAGAGCCTTGAACCTCATAAAGTTTTGTATAAAATAACAACAAGGTGAGGAAATTCTATCAATAGTCAAGGAGGAACTGAAAAATAAACCAATTTGCAACAAATCGCCACATAGAAGAAAAAAGGTAGGGAAAAATAATTGAACATAAAGATAGGTTAATTAGGGTTATGGTAAGATCTAATACACACACACACACACACACACACACACACACATATATATATATATATGATATTCTCATTACAACTCTAAGCTTAAAAGGGTCAAGAATATCTATAAATAAAGACTTCATTTCAAAAGATCAAATGAAAATAAGGAAGGAGAATCGAAAGGTAAAGGAAGCTAGGAAAGAAGGGAAATGAAAAATAATTAAGAACTGAAAAGCTATTATTATGGATAGATAGAAAAAATATAATAATAAATAGAAATTTGGTACACTTCAGATCCTCTCTTGGAACGATTAGGGCATTCCCTAGAACAAAGGGCCTATAATAAATTGGATCCCAAGTGAAATTGATATTCTATTTCCAATTTAAACTCAGGATCATGATGAATATAAGATCCCTAATATAGACACATTGATAGTGTGGTCAACATGGAATAAGATATCCTCCAATACAAGGCAGGGATAATTTTAAGCATGGAAATGTTTGGTGATATTTTTATTAAAATATTCAAATTTCTAAGGATTTTATATAGTCTCTATAAAAATTTGGCGCTTTTTAAGGTAAAATAAATTTATTTTATATAATTCAGGCGAATTATGTTTTAAAAAAATAGAATTTCGAGAATCTTTTTTTGGGAAAATTATCGCATGAGAAAAATTTAACCCCTAAAATTTTCCTTAGTAGAGGGATTGGAGGCATAGCTTGTTACATAAGAAAAATAATTCTCCTCATATTCGACTTCAAAAGAAAGAACCTCTCAATCAGTTTATTTGGATGGAGATTTTGGATATTAATGCTAGGAATATGTATATAGAAATTTTTATTTCATATCTATTGATTCTTCCTTTTATAATAAAAAAAATATAGATAAAAATCGTCCCTATAAGATCTTATAACAAGATATTTATAGTATGGTAAATGAAGGTAGTATCCTCCTACTAGGAGAATTTAATGATATAACTGCAACTAATCAAATTATTATCTTAAAGAACAGTTCCAACACTAATCCTCTATAACTATATGAGGACCTTATTTTAGATAATAGATACAAAATAAATTCATAAGACCTAACCAATAATTTGTATGGTACAGATCTAATCAATATTTTCAACCCTCAAGCTCTAATAATTTGAAATGGTCTCATGAAGTGACTAATATCTAACCATATGACATGAATCCATGAGTTGGGTAGTAGTGTTGTAGATTATATGATATTATATGTCCCTGTATATAGAGAAATAATCAATTTTCATCTTTTAAATGACCATGAGCATCACTTTGATCATATACCTTTAACCTTGACTCAAAAATTTATCTTGCACAAGAACTTGATTGAATATAACTACGATAACCAAGGAACTTATCTTTTTACAAAAATAAATATGATCTCTTCTCAAAGGACTTAAACATTAAATTAAATCTTCTATCATATAAGAACAATATTCATGTATCATAATTTTACAACAACTCTCTCTACTTCCATAAATATATTCCTCATTGAAGTGTTTTGTAAAAATAAAAATAGAATTACCAACCCTTGGTGTTATAATGAGTCTAAACTTGCTCTAAAATCCATTAAGAATGTCACTAATGAGTCTTTCAAATATTATAATATTAATATATATAAATCCCTAATTAAAATATAAATAGCGCACTACATAAATATAAAACAAGATAATATTTTTCACCTATCTAAGCTAGATCCAAAGAAAATTTGGATGTAAATTTTGACACGTAAAACCAAAGAAATCTGTATGATTCCCCTCATGGACTAGAATTTCTACCTTAAAAATATTTACGAATCCTCTAATTTTTTGGACAACATTCCAAATGTTTCTATAGAGGACAATATTTTTTATAGAAGACGTAAAGTTTAGGATTAATCGACTCAAAAATGGGAAAGTTAAGGACATCGAAGGCTACCAAGATAAAATATTAAAATTTGGGGGCCTATTCTAGTCCCTCACATACACAAGATCTTTAATTTAGTAGTCAAGCAGAGATTCCCTAAATCCTAGACTTAAAGCCTCATTGTACCTATTTTTAAAAGTGGGGATAAAAGAAATACCATTAATTATAGAACCATCATGATTAACCCCATTTTAGCCAAGATATATGGAATTATTTTGGAAAGGAAGATAATCCTATGGATGGAAATCCATGGAAAATGAGTTAAAGGCTAGAACAGTTTTAGAGGTTATCATTCAACTTTGGACCACCTTTTCACACTTAGCATCATTTCAAAGGAGTGTCACAAAAAAAAGAACTATCTCCTTTGTCATTTCAATGGATTTATGAAAGACTTTGACATTGTGCCTAGGACTAACATTTGGAATAGGTTAGAAGAGCTAAATATTCCATCCAAGTTGAGATTTGTTGTAGTGTGATTGTATGAGATCATTATTTCCAATTTTAGGAGCATTAACGGATGGTCAGAAGAAAGTAATTGTAATATTGGAGTCAAGCAAGGTTTTCCTCCTTCCCCTACCCTTTTTTCATATACATTGACAATTTAGAAGATTGTTTGGAAGTTTTAGGTTTTATTGGACCGACTCTCGCTACTATAGTCCTCATCCTTATCCTATATGTTGATGATATTGTTATGATGAAAAGGTATCCCTATGACCTCATTGAAAAACTTAGAATACTCACAGACTTTTGCTTTAGTACACAGATGATAGTGAACACCGACAAAACAAAAGTTATGATAATTAAATCCAAAAAGAGCATCTATGATAGATTCGTATATGAAAACAATATCTTGGAGGAAGTGTCTCCATTGATCTAGATTTAGGAGCAAAACAAATTGATTAACAGATTGAATATAATAAACACAGAGATATGAAGAATAACATAAATACCCACGGAACAATATCTTCTATTAAATAATTAAATAGGTTGAAACTATAAAACTGCAGAACTGGAACACTTCCTTGAATGGTGGTAGCTATCTCTGAGAAGAGATGTGGCTACTACGCACATTTGTCTGAGAAGAATGGATTACAATGAGGCTCTACAGACCTTTTTGATATTACTCATGAATGCTAAAACTCTAGACATCCAAAAACCTAACCCTAGAAGGCGAAAAGCCAAAAGTCATGTAGGGCCTATGGGTAAGCTAGTGTAATTTGTTACCTCAACTTCCCAGGGTCGTAAATTTTGCATACAACCTATGTTTTAGGCGCGTGATAACCTATTGGAAAGGTCTTTTAGATAACTACAAAATTTTCCATCAAAATATGACTTTGTCTACAGTTTGACTGTGGAGAGCCAAAAAAACAATGTTTAGGGCCCCAAAAAGGCCCTGGAAGTGCAAAAAGATGTGATGACATGAAAACATACAAAATAAGCCAGTTGGATTAGGTGAGAGGACAACCGTATCCACCTAGAGGATTTGTGGGGCTTCAAACAACCCAAGAAGTGTAGAACCCACAATTACAATGAAGTACAGAAGAACATGTTGAAAAAAATGGACACGAGGAGCAATTTGGAATAGGTGGGTGGCCACCAATATCCACCTATATCAATATTGGATCCTTAGGAAGAAATGGTCTCCATTGCGTTGACTTCCCCCATCAGGTGAGGAAAATTCTACTGGATTTGGCCCTGGGTGAGCCACTTGTCTTGGTGTAGGAGTTTCCCTACATTGACAGCCCGATAAATTTGGATCCATTGCTGGCGAGTGCCCTTGACCTATGTGTCCACTATTGGATCAGTGGATTCTTGTTCCATGTAGACAGGGTTGAGCTCTATTAGTGTCGGTTATTCTACGATCTTGAAGGTGTCCAATAATGGTGGAAAATATGGTCGAAGGAGGTCCACATTAAGTAATGGATGAAAAACAAGGAAGGGTGGAGTGTTGAGCTCAAAAACATTGCTACCCACATCCTTGATGATAGTGTAAGGCCCACAATGAAGTGGGTGAAGCTTTCGATGGGGCCCGGTGAGACGCTACTTCTGCAAATGTAACTAGAATTTGTTGTCAATCTGAAAATGGTGCAGTACCCTGTGTTGATCATGGCATTGATTGTACTTAGCATTATATTTATAAAAAATCTCCTGGACCTATTGGTGGATGTGTTGAATCTGCTCAATGAATCTGGTGGCTTTGTCGATTGCAAACTGATCAGGGGAAGAGTTTGTTTGTGTGATGGAAATAGGAAGTGCGACATCAATGGGTCCTAAGGGTTGGAATCCCAGACCAACCTGAAATGTGCTATGGATGGTGGAACTATTGAGATCACTATTGTAACTATGTTGGATATATTGCAGACTGTCTCGTCCCATGTATGTGGATTCTGAGAATTGTACATGCACAGGATGTTCACAATCATCCAATTGATGACCTTTATTTGGCCATAAATTTGGGGGTGAAAAGAAGTGCATTTTATGAGATTGGTGTCCAACAGAGACCAGCGACTCGACCAAAAGGTGTTGAGGAACATGTTGTCTCGGTCGGAGATGATGGTCTGTGGTATCCCAAAGTGGATCCACAATCGCTCGAAAGAAGAGTTTGGAAGTATCTATCATTGTGACATTCTTCTTACAGGCTGTAAGGATGGCCATCTTTGAAAACTGATCAATGACCACAAACACACAATCATTTACTTTCTTGGTGGACGACAAGCCAGACATGTAATCCATTGATATGGATTCCCAAGGCTTCTTGGGAATAGTAATAGGGGTGTATAATCCTTGCTTCTAGATGGCTGGCTTAGAAATGGCACAGGCAATGCAAGATCTAAAATACTTCCTGATGTCCTTTTGAAGTTTTGGCCAACAAAATTGTTTCTGAAGAATGACCACAATATAATCTACGCCAAAATTTATTGCCACCTGACTATAGTGGGCTTCCAAAATCATCTTTGCAAGATTGCTTGTAGGAACACAAATATGGCCTAAGTGGCATAAGAGTCCATCTTGAATGCAAAAATCAATGAAAGTTTCTTCTTTACCCAAGAGTTGATAGGTGGTGGCCAAGTCTAGATCTTGCTGATAAAGTTGGGGCCACTCAGATGCTTCATGTACACAGGAATGGAGCACAGTGGTGAGTGTAGCCACAAGAGGCCAGCTGAGGCTGTCAACAACACGATTGGAGATACATGTCTTATACTTGATGTTGAGATGGAATTTTTTCAAGTAGGTGGACCACTTCTGATGGTGGCCATTCTGCAATTTCCCCTGTGTCTGTATGAACTGCAAAGGCTTGTGATCAGTGTGCATGATCGTCTCTTTCCCCAGAATGCAATGTTTCCATTGAAGACAAGATTGTACAATGGAATACATTTCCTTGTCATAGGTGGGGTATTTCCAGACAATATCAGAGAGTATGTCACTATGGTATGTCATCAGATGCCCATTTTGAGTGATAAATGCACCCACAACCTAGTCATATGCATTATTCTCAATTTCGAATGGTTGTTGTAGATAGGGAAAGGAGAGTACTGGAGATGAGCACAAACAATGATTCATATCATCAAATGCTCGTTTCTTCTCCTCCCCCCACACGAACTTGGCCCTACCACCTCCCTTGGTCACCTGGATGAGGGCCCATGCAATATGGGAGAATCCCAACACGAACCATCAGTAGATGTTGGCTAGTCCCAAAAAGCTTCGAAGCTTGGTCAGTGTGGTTGAGGCTGGTGAGTCACGGATGACTTGGATCTTAGTTGGATCAAAATGTAACCCATGCTCATCAACAATGTAGCCTAAGTATTGGACCATGTTCATGCCAAAAGAACATTTTTCCAAGTTGGCATAAAGCTTGTGGTGCTGCAAAACTCTCAAAAATTGTTGACAATGTTGCATGTGCTCTTCCCACGTTCTGCTAAATATGAGGATGTCATCCAAATATACTACCACAAACGAGTTGGTAAAGGGTCTCAATACATCATCCATGAACCTCATGAAAGTGGTTGGTGCATTTGTTAAGCCAAAGGGCATGACTAGCCATTCATAGAGACCTTATTTAGAATTGAAGTTCATATTCCATACATTAGTTGGTTCGATGGGAACCTGGTGGTATCGAGACTTTAGGTCAATCTTGATGAAGAACGTTTCCCCCTGAGTTGGTCAAGAAGGTCATAAATCCTAGGAATGGGGTAGCAGTTCCTAACTGTGATTTTGTTTAAGGCTATGTAATCAATGCAGAGTCATCAAGTATCGTCCTTCTTGTGCACCAGTATAATTGGGCTTCCACAAGGGAAGGATCTGGGTCTGATGTGCCCCTTTTGAAGAATCTCTCGAATCTGACGCCTGATTTTGTCATTCTCCATTATTGAGCATCGATAGACTGGTCCATTAGGTAGAGGTGTGCAAGGGGACAGATCAATTGGATTCTTGGCTTGGTAGTGTGTCGTTACCCCTGTAGATGAGGCGAAGATGTCTCTATATTCTTCTACGATCCTGCCCACTTACTTCTGTTGCAAAGAGAGGCATTGTGTAGAGGCCATGGATTTGGCAGTGACCTTCTGCTTACTGTGAGCACAGATCACAAAGAAGATGAAATTCTCGGTCTCTAAAATGACCTTACTGCATTTATTAGCAAATATTAAAGAAATAGCAGTAGGTATTTCTACCCATGGGATCTTGTACAATTGTCTACCCAAAGTAATAATAAAACTGTGAGGTATAGACACATACACAGCATGGTGCTTCCACAAAAATGATTGTCCTAAAAGAACATCAGAAAATTCAAGGGGAGAAATATCACACAGTACCTCATCTTTGAAAGGCTTGATGTCGTAGGGCATATGCCACTGTTGGTTGACATGGAGATCTCTTCCTTGGGGAAGCCAGCCGATGGTGTAGGGCTATGAGTGCAGTGTCATTGGCATGTCCAACCACTTGACGACCTATGCTGAAATCAGGTTCTTCTAACTACCACTATCAACAATTAAATGAAGTGGAGCCCCCTTGACCCACATTTACGAGTGAAAGACACATTCCCCCTCCTCTGGTTCTTCTGTCTCGCCTGGCCAAACTTTGGTGGTAGCGACAGTGGCACTGGGTTCAACATCGATAATGTTCTTCCCTCCTTCAAGATTCGACTCAGAATCAAAATCTACCTCTGACTCAAAAGCCTTCAACTCGGCCACGAGGGACTGCTTGGAGAAACATTCTTCGGTGTTGTGCCAAGGACTTTTATGGTACTCACACCATTTTCCCATGTCCTTCTTCATCTTCTCATTGCCCTTATTGTGTTGCGGTTTGGATTGGTTGTCCTGAGGGCGGCCATATCGACTTGGTCCCTTGTTGTGTGAGTTGGGGTTGCCTTTTCACTACTTCAAATATGAGGGGTTTGCAGATCCAAACTCTCTCCTTTTCTGCTTAAATTTTTGCTCAATCTTGACAGTGTATCTATAATTCATGCCCAATGAGCGGATGTCCAAGAACTCCATTTATTTTCGAATGTATCTATGCAAACATGTATGGTATTTGAGCACCATATGTCGCTCCAAGTCTTTGATACCCAATTTGGTGTGTAGTGTATGGAAAATATTGGTAAAATCTTGTACTGTCTGGTCCCTTTCTTGACGTAGGGTGGTCCATTTGGTGTATTGTTCCTCGTAGCTTCCTCGGGGTAGTATTGTTCTTTAATGGCGTCCCGGAAGGAATCCCATGTAGGGGACACCACACAAATTGCAGATTCCTCCATGACCCTTTGCTCAAAGTAAGTATCTCACTATTCTTTAACATGGGGAACAACCTTGAGGAGTGCAAAAATCGTTGACCAAAAAATATTCTTCGAGCATATTCAACCATTTATCTATAACATCTGTATCTATCAATCCTTCAAATAATGGAATATCAAAATTTACCTGTACCTTGAAGGGGGTTGCATGGTCGCTTGATGAAGATGCTTCTACTTTGGGAATTCGTCGAAGGAAATGCGGGAAGTTGTCCATGATTTGGTTCCTTTGTCACGTGAGGGCTTCCTCGAGCAACATTTTAATAGGATCTCATTCCAGCATCTTTATTTTTGTCCCCAATGGGTTGTTATCGGGCTCGGTGTGACTGATCTTGAAATGGCTTGATTGGTTAGAGTCCCAACTTCTTGTACCCAGATCTTGTCGGGGACATGCACGAAGAAAAATAAATGAAGAGAAGATAGGTTAAATGAAGAGAAGATCTTGGGCTTGTGTTGTATTACAAGGATTTTGGAAAGGGTTTCCCCCTGTCGATTCGACGGGCATAGGTCCTGAGCCTTGCCCAGGGTTCCATTGGCTATGGAAGGGGTTTCCCTCATTTGACATCCTTGACAAGGGAATTGATCCCTGCCACAGATTCAAAGGTCCTTTTGAGGAGGGAACTCATGTGTTTGACCCTTGTGCAGGAATAGTACTCTACATAGGGTTTTGTTGTCCATAACTATGGTTTCCCCTGGCCAAGGCGACAACTGATGAGAATTTGTTATTAAAAAATGCACTGAACAAAGAGAACGACGTTGAACCTACCTCCATTCTATAAGAAGGAATTCCTTGATTGCCCGCTCCAAACGAACTAAAGTTTATCTTCCTCTTGGCGGAGTGCCGGTGAGTACTTCCGAGCGAAGGGGATGAAGGAGGTATATGACCTTCGTCGTAAGGGAAAGAATTATAGGTGGTTGAAGTGCCCCCCATGGATCCTTGTAGAGGAGCCTTTGAGCTCCCTGCCCCCAGACCTAAAGTTTGTATAGTGGAGTAGGAAAGGACAGATTTTGTATCAAAGCCAGGCATCACGTATGGGAATGGAGGGCCTATCGCATTTTGGGTGAAAGGAGCAGTGATCTCCACCATAGACAGTATTGGACCACTGCCTGAGGTAGAGGCGGTCGAGACCATAGTGGTCCAGATCAATGATGGTTGGTTAGGAGGTGGAACACCCCTTATAGTAACATCCTTCGAGGGATTATGAGGACTCCCTGAAGAATTCGCAACATTTTCTTCCATCACTTATTATGACACTACCTGACGCTCGTAATTTGTTATCCTCGAAGGGACAACCTATACGATGACTGACACTGATAGATCAGTGATCAGAGGGTTATATGGACCAAGAGATTCTGCTCCAAGGCTAGAAATGGTTGGTTCCTTCGGAATCAAATGTTATCCTCTTGGATATGGGTCAGGTACAGTTTCATGTGGATGATCACCTCAAAAGACCCGTGCTTGTCTATTCTTCACCTTAGCGGTGGTGGGGGTGGCTCTAGATTAACTTGCGGCAAGCCAAAAATCCTTCATGACCGGTAGAGCTCATGATCTTCCATGGTGTGAGAAGATAAAAAACACACTAGGTACTTTTATTAATGTTAAAAACCAACACACACTAGAAAAAATCTCTTATGAGATAAAACAAGCATAACACTAGCTAGTTGGAAGAACAATAACACCAGCCAACACTAGAGCAACTTAATGGTGCAACTGAAACTCGAATATGGAAGCACCCTCTAGGTATACTCTGCAATGCGTGGCCCGATGTCTTCCCTAGGTACCGCGGTATACCCCCCAGTCACTTGTGTAAGTCACTAAGATAAAGGAAACTAGGTTTCCAATGTGAAAAAGTCACCAGGAGTGTATAGTCGACAGTTGGGTGGACCGCAATGAGTAGGGTATCAATCCTGAAACCTATCAAGGGTATAGAAAGAAAGTTTTCTGGAAGAATACTAAGGACATCGAATGGATTCGAGACCCATAAAGCTCTGTGGCAAATGCGATCAACAGAATCCCAAGATAATCCCTCTATATGCATTCTCCACTATGCTTTGTCTGGCTTTGGAGGGGTTATCTCTACTACCTTTCTGCACACGACCTCGTGTTTAGCCCCTATGTTAGAAGGGGGTCTCAGATAAATTTCATGGTTACTAGAATTTGAAGCACTCCCTAGCACAAACTCCTATGTTTGTTTTGTAGCCTTGAAGAGTTTCCTCTCCAATCCTAAATCAAGGCTCTCGCCTAGACTAAATTCATGGACTCTACAAACACAAAGTCTAATAAATTTTAATTAAGAGTTAATTTTAGTGTCTTGTCTTATGTCAAGGGAACAGAAGTGAAACCAGTGATGTTATTTAAGAGACGAAAGAGAAGAGCATAAAATGAAACTAAAAACAAAACTACTTCTTCCTCACAAATAAATATTTGCAAATTTAAACTCTTTAACCAAACTTTTTCATAACTACTTTTCTCAGATCTTTAAAAAGAAAAACCTAAAACAAGATTTCGCTTGACTATGAGCTACTTAATGTCCTAAGTATTCACTAAATAACTTAAGAAAACTTTATTTTTCCTTGATAAAATAAAGAAACTAACCTAAACTACTTTTACCAAACAAAGAAATGAATTTTTATTTTATTATTTTATGCTTCAAAACAAGAAACTTGAAAATGAATTATTTTCTTTTCTTCTAGAGAAAAAAAGGGAAAAAGGAAGACAAGACAAGACCAAGAAATGACTTATGGCCCCACTGCAAATTGCAGGGAGTCATTGACAATACCAAAAAGGAAGAGCAAAACCAACTCACAAACTCGTCCAAAACCCTAATAAAGAAAAAACAAGAAATATTTGATAAAGAGAAGATAAACTAGGGCTAGACCTAAGCTACAGACTGCTATAACAGATACCAGGACTAGATCAAGAAAATCCCTGAGAAGTATGACTTCTGAAAGGGAAGAGGTTGATTGCCTCTTCCTTGAAAAGATTTTCTCAACACAGGCACACTACTGACACTTCAACAACCTGCGTATGTACGTGGGTTGTCCAAAGGTAGGGCGTGTATGTATGCGTGCAGACCCACTACAGGCCACGTACACCTCTATAACTTTCTAAAAAAAAGAAAAAAAAAAGTCAAGCTGACAAGGCATGGAGTATTGGTATGGAAGACCAAAATCCCTTAAAGACTCAAACACTTACAGAAACTCAAAAAAGGCAGTTAAACCAATTAAAGCACCCAAAAATATCCTTAGAAACCCTAGAGGCTTCCCCAGTATGGTCGCCAATTCTACTATAGTGGGAAAACCCCCTATAGACTACACTAGGGTTCTAAATTGCAAGCATATATAACCATCTAAAGTCTCCTACTTTTAACAACTATCCCGACAGTACACCACAATCATCCATAAAATACAAAGTATAGGGATCTAGTAGTCTTACCTTAAACCCCGTGTCCGGTGTCGGTCCCTTTATGCTCCATTGTTTCTTGACTGCAGATCTCCTCCCAAGGCCAACCTGCATTCAGCAAAATACAAACAAGAAACTATGAGCATGCATTCTATATATTGATTAGTGGGTTAGATATCATAACAAAATATAAATAAATCATAAAGATTGAAGACATCATTTGGCGAGAAGGAAAAAGTACTTTTTTATATTAATCTCATAGAGTCACTTACAATATGAGACTAGCAAATGATCCTTGAACTCAGTCCTGGGATCCTCTTCACCAAGCTCCAACTTCTTCCATGTATTCTTCTCCTCTTCAGTTCTCCCTAGGGAAATGGCAAGGGTTTGCAATGGAGGAAAAAGGGGCTAAAATAAGGAATTATGGCTCAAACTCACAATGTGGTTGCAAATAATTGGGGCAAGGGGGAATACTGAAATGGGAAGAGTTTCTTTTCTCTCATGCTTCTTGTAGGAATGGGACCCCAACACCTTCTTTTATATGCCAAAAATATATTTATTCAGTTAGGTGACCGACTATGGGCGGTCAATTGATTAGGAAACTACCCAAAATCCTGTATCCCCTTGCAACT
>SNQJ01S0030584.1:82299-92836 GCA_010110895.2 Picea sitchensis | reverse complement strand
TGGAATAAGATATCCTCCAATAGAAGGCAGTGATAATTTTAAGCATGGAAATGTTTGGTGATATTTTTATAAAAATATTCAAATTTCTAAGGATTTTATATAGTCTCTATAAAATTTTGGCGATTTTTAAGGTAAAATAAATTTATTTTATATAATTCGGGCAAATTATATTTAAAAAAAAATAGAATTTTGAGGATCTTTTTTGGGGAAAATTCATGGAAAATTATCACATGAGAAAAATTTAACCCCTGAAATTTTCCTTAGTAGAGGGATTGGAGGCATAACTTATTACATAAGAAAAAAAATTCTCCTCATATTCAACTTCAAAAGAAAGAACCTCTCAATCAGTTTATTTCGATGGAGATTTTAGATATTAATGCTAGGAATATGTATATAGAAGTTTTTTATTTCATACCTATTTATTCTTCCTTTTATAATAAAAAAATATAGATAAAAAATGTCCCTATAAGATCTTAGAACAAGATATTTATAGTCTGATAAATGAAGGTAGTATGCTCTTGCTAGGAGACTTTAATGATATAACTGCAACTAATCAAATTATTATATTAAAGAACAATTCCAACCCTAATCCTCTATAACTATATGAGGAACTTGTTTTAGATAATAGATACAAAACAAATTCATAAGACCTAACCAATAATTTGTATGGTACAGATCTAATCAATATTTTCAACTCTCAAGCTCTAATAATGTTAAATGGTCTCGTGAAGTGACTAATATCTAACCATATGACATGCATCCATGGGTTGGGTAGTAGTTTTGTAGATTATATGATATTATATGTCCCTGTATATAGAGAAATGATCAATTTTCATCTTTTAAATGACCATGAGCATCACTTTGATCATATACCTTTAACCTTGACTCTAAAATTTATCTTGCACAAGAACACGATTGAATAGAACTACGATAACCAAATGAACTTATCTTTTTACAAAAATAAATCCGATCTCTTCTCAAAGGAATTAAACATTAAATTAAATCTTCTATCGTATAAGAACAATATTCATGTATCATAATTTTACAACAACTCTCTCTACTTCCATAAATATATTCTTCATTGAAGTGTTTTGTAAAAATAAAAATAGAATTACCAACCCTTGGTATTATAATGAGTCTAAACTTGCTCTAAAATCCATTAAGAATGTCACTAATGAGTCTTTCAAATATTATAATATTAATATATACAAATCCCTAATTAAAATAAAAATAGTGCACTACATAAATATAAAACAAGATAATCTTTTGCACCTATCTAAGCTAGATCCAAAGAAATTTTTGATGTAAATTTTGACACGTAAAACCAAAGAAACCTGTATGATTCCCCTCACGGACTAGAATTGCTACCTTAAAAATATTTATGAATCCTCTAATTTCTTGGACAACATTCCAAATGTTTCTATAGAGGACAATATGTTTTATAGAAGACATAAAGTTTAGGATTAATCGACTCAAAAAGAGAAATTTAAGGACATCGAAGGCTACCAAGATAAAATATTAAAATTTGGGGGCCTATTCTAATCCCTCACATACACAAGATCTTTAATTTAGTAGTCAAGCAGAGATTCCCTAAATCCTAGACTTAAAGCTTCATTGTACCTATTTTTAAAAGTGGGGATAAAAGCAATACCATTAATTATAGAACCATCATGATTAACCCCATTTTAGCCAAGCTATATTGAAGTATTTTGGAAAGGAAGATAATCCTATGGTTGGAAATACATGGAAAATGAGTTAAAGGATAGAACTATTTTAGAGGTTATCATTCAAATTTGGACCAACTTTTCACACAGCATCATTGCAAAGGAGTGTCACAAAAAAAAAACTATCTCCTTTGTCGTTTCAATGGATTTATGAAAGACTTTGACATTGTGCCTAGGACTAACATTTGGAATAGGTTAGAAGAGCTAAATATTCCATCCGAGTTGAGATTTGTTGCAGTGTGATTGTATGAGATCATTATTTCCAAGTTTAGGAGCACTAAGGGATGGTCAAAAGAAAGTAATTGTAATATTGGAGTCAAGAAAGGTTGTCCTCCTTCCCCTACCCTTTTTTCATATACATTGACTATTTAGAAGATTGTTTGGAAGTTTTAGGTTTTGTTGGACCGAATCTCTCTACTATAGTCATCATCCTTATCCTATATGTTGATGATATTGTTATTATGAAAAGGAATCCCTGTGACCTCATTGAAAAAATTAGAATACTCACATACTCATGCTCTAGTACACATATGATAGTGAACACTGGCAAAACAAAAGTTATGATAATTAAATCCAAAAAGAGTATCTATGATAGCTTCGTATATGAAAACAATATCTCGGAGGAAGTACCTTCGTTGATCTAGATTTAGGAGAAGAACGAACTGATTAATAGATTGAATATAATAAACACAGAGATATGAAGAATAACATAAATACCCACTGAAAAATATCTTCTATTAAATAATTGAATAGGTTGAAACTGTAAAATTGCAGAACTAAAACACTTGCTCGAATGGTGGTAGCTATCTCTGAGAAGAGATGTGGCTACTACGTTCATCTGTCTGAGAAGAATGGATTACAATGAGGCTCCACAGGCATTTTTGATATTACCCATGAATGCTAAAACCCTAGACATCCAAAAACCTAACCCTAGAAGGTGAAACACCAAAAGTCATGTGGGTCGTATGGGTAAGTTAGTGTAATTTGTTACCTCAACTTCCCAGGGTCGTAAATTTATCATATGACCTATGTTTTAGGTGGGTGATAACCTGTTAGAAAGGTCTTTTAGATAACTACAAATTTCACCATCAAAATTTGACTCTGTCTACAGTTTGACTGTGGCGAGCCAAAAAAGACAACGTTTAGGGCCCCAAAAAGGCCCTGGAAGTACAAAAAGATGTGCTGACATGAAAAAATACAAAATAATCTAGTTGGATTAGGCAAGAGGACAACTGTATCCACCTAGAGGATTTGTGGGGATTTAGACAACCCGAGAAGTGTAGAACCCACAATTACAAAGAAGTACAGAAGAACATGTTGATAAAAATGGACACGAGGAGCAAGTTGGAATAGGTGGGTGGCCACCAATATCCACCTGTATCAATCCTTTCCCCTTAGGAAAAAATGGTCTCCATTATGTTGATTTCCCCCATCAGGTGAGGAAAATTCTACAGGATTTGGCCCCAGGTGAGCCACTTGCCTTGGTGTAGGAGTTACCTTGCCTTGACAGGCCAATAAAGTTGGATCCGCTGCTGGCAAGTTCCCTTGACCTATGTGTCCACTATTGGATTAGTGGATGCTTATTCCATGTAGTCAGGGTTGAGCTATGTTAGTGTCATCTATTCTGCGATCTTGAAGGTGTCCAATAATGGTGGAAAATATGGTCGAAGGAGGTCCACATTAAATGATGGATGCAAAACAAGGAAGGGTGGAGAGTTTAGCTCCAAAAAATTTCTACCCACATCCTTGATGATAGTGTAAGGCCCACAACGAAGCGGGTGAAGCTTCCGATGGGGCCTGGTGAGACGTTGCTTCTGCAAATGTAACCGGAATTTGTCATCAATTTGAAAATGGTGTGGTACCCTGTGTTGATCATGGTGTTGATTGTACTTAGCATTGGAGTTCTGAAAAATCTCTTAGACCTGTTGGCCGATGTGTTGAATCCGCTCAATGAATTTGGTGGCTTTGTCAATTGCAGACTAATCAGGGGAAGAGTTTGTTTGTGCGATGGAAATAGGAAGTGCGACATCAATGGGTCCCAAGGGTTGGAATCCTAGACCAACCTGAAATGTGCTATGGGCGGTGGAACTATTGTAATCCCTATTGTATCTATGTTGGATATATGGTAGACTGTCTCGTCCCATGTATGTGGATTCTGAGAATTGTACACACACAGGATGTTCACAATCATCTGATTAACGACCTTTATTTGGCCATAAATTTGGGGGTGAAAAGAAGTGCATTTTATGAGATTGGTGTCCAACAGAGACCAAGGACTCAACCAAAATGTGTTAAGGAACATGTTGTCTCGGTCAGAGATGCTGGTCTATGGTATCCCAAAGTGGACCCACAATCCTTCGAAAGAAGAGTTTGGAAGTATCTTTCGTTGTGACATTCTTCTTACAGGCTGTGAGGATGGCCATCTTTGAAAACCAATCAATGACCAAAAACACACAGTCATTTACTTTCTTGGTGGACGACAAGCCAGACATGTAATCCATTGATATGGATTCCCAAGGCTTCTCAAGAATAGTAATAGGGGTGTATAATCCTTGATTCTTGATGGATGGCTTAGAAATGGCATAGGCAGTGCAAGATATGAAATACTTGTTGATGTCCTTTTGAAGTTTTTTCCAACAAAAATGTTTCTGAAGAATGACCACAATTTAATCTACGCCAAAATGTCCTACCACCCGACTATAGTGGGCTTCCCAAATCATCTTTGTAAGCTTGCTTGTAGGAAAAAAAATATGGCCTAGGTGGCATAAGATTCCATCTTGAATGTCAAAATCAATGACAGTTTCTCCTTTATCCAAGAGTTGATAGGCGGTGGCCAAGTCTGGATCTTGCTGATAAAGTTGGGGCCACTCAGATGCTTCATGTACACAGGAATGGATCACAGTGGTGAGTGTAGCCACAGGAGGCCGACTGAGGTAGTCAACAACACGATTGGAGATACATGTCTTATACTTGATGTTGAGATGGAAGTGTTTTAGGTAGGTGGACCACTTCTGATGGCGGTCATTCTGCAATTTCCCCTATGTCTGTATGAACTGCAGAGGCTTGTGATCAGTGTGCATGATTGTCTCTTTCCCCAGAATGTAATGTTTCCATTGAAGACAAGCTTGTACAATGGAATACATTTCCTTGTCATAGGTGGGGTATTTCCGGACAGTATCGGAGAGTATGTCACTATGGTATGTCATCGAATGCCCATTTTGAGTGAGAAATGCACCCACTACCTACTCATATGCATTAGTCTCAATCTCGAATAGTTGTTGTAGATAGGGAAAGGAGAGTATTGGAGATGAGCACAAACGATGATTCATATCATCAAATTATCGTTTCTTCTCCTCCCCCCACACGAACTTGGCCCTACCACCTCCCTTGGTCACCTGGATGAGGGCCCATGCAATATGGGAGAATCCCAACACGAACCGTCGGTAGATGTTGGCTAGTCCAAAAAAGATTAGAAGCTTGGTCAGTGTGGTCGAGGCTGGCGAGTCACATATGACTTGTATCTTATTTGGATCAAAATGTAACCCATGCTCATCAACAATGTAGCCTAAGTATTGGACCATGTTCATGCCAAAAGAGCATTTTTCCAAGTTGGCATAAAGCTTGTGGTGCCGCAAAATTCTCAAAACCTGTTGACTATGTTGCATGTGATCTTCCCACATTCTGTTGAATATGAGGATCTCATCCAAATATACTACCACAAACGAGTTGGTAAAGGGTCTCAATACATCATCCATGAACCTCATGAAAGTGGTTGGTGCATTTGTTAAGCCAAAGGGCATGACTAGCCATTCATAGAGACCTTATTTAGAATTTAAGTTCATATTCCATACATCAATTGGTTTGATGGGAACCTGGTGGTATCGATACTTCAGGTCAATCTTGATGAAGAATGTTTCCCCTTGAGTTGGTCAAGAAGGTCATCAATCCTAGGAAGGGGGTAGCACTTCCTGACTGTGATTTTGTTTAAGGCTATGTAATAGATGCAGAGTCATCAAGTCTTGTCCTTCTTTTGCACTAGTATAATCGGGATTCCACAAGGGGAGGATTTGGGCCTGATGTGCCCCTTTTGAAGAATCTCTCGAATCTGACGTCTGATTTTGTCATTCTCCATTATTGAGCATCGATAGATTGGTCCATTAGGTAGAGGTGTGCAGGGGGTCAGATCAATTGGATGCTTGACTTGGTAGTGTGTCGTTACCCCTGTAGATGAGGAGAAGATGTCTCTATATTCTTCTATGATCCTGTCCACTCACTTTTGCTGCAAAGAGAGGCGTTATGTAGAGGCCACGGATGTGGGAGAAACCTTATGCTTACTGTGAGCACGGATCACAAAGAATACGAACTTCTCGGTCTCTCAAATGATCTTACTACATTTCTTAGCAGATATTAAAGAAATAGAAGTAGGTGTTTCTACCTATGGGATCCTTTACAATTGTCTACCCAAAGTAATAATAAAACTGTGAGGTCTAGACACATACACAACATTACGCTTCCACAAAAATGATTGTCCTAAAAGAACATCACAAAATTCAAGGGGATAAATATCAAACAGTACCTCATCTTTGAAAGGCTTGATGTCGTAGGGCAGACGCCACTGTTGGCTGACACGGAGATCTCTTCCTTGGGGAAGCTAGCCGATGGTGTAGGGCTACGAGTGCGGTGTCATTGGCAGGTCTAGCCACTTGACGACCTATGCTGAAATCAGGTTATTCTGACTACCGCTATCAACAATTAAATGAAGTGGATCCCCCTTGAGCCACATTTGCGAGTGAAAGACATGTTCCCCCTCCTCTGGTTCTTCTAGCTTGCCTGGCTGGACTTTGGTGGTAGCAACAGTGGGACTGGGTTCAACATCGATAATGTGCTTCCCTCCTTCAAGATTCGACTCAGAATCAGAATATACCTCTAACTCATAAGCCTTCAACTCGGCCACGAGGGACTGCTTGGAGAGACATTCTTCGGTGTTGTGCCAAGGACTTTTATGGTACTCACACCATTTTCACATGCCCTTCTTCGTCTTCTCATTGCCCTTATTGTGTTGTGGCTTGGACTGGTTGTCCTAAAGGTGGTCATCTTGACTTGGTCCCTTGTTGTGTGAGTTGGGGCTGCCTTTGCCCTGCTTTAGATATGAGGGGTTTGTAGATCCAAAATCTTTCCTTTTCTGCTTAAATTTTTGCTCGATCCTGACAACGTATTTATAATTCATTCCCGATGACGGGATTTCCAAGAACTCCATTTTTTTTTAATGTATCTATGCAAACATCTACGGTATTTGAGCACCAAATGTCGCTCCAAGTCTTTGATACCCAATTTGGTGCATAGTGTATGAAAAATATTGGTGAAATCTGGTACTTTCTGGTCCCTTTCATGATGTAGGGTGGTCCATTTGGTGTATTATTCCTTGTAACTTCCATAGGGTAGTACTGTTATTTAATGGCATCCCGGAAAGAATCCCATGTAGGGGCCACCACAAAAATTGTAGATTCCTCCATGACCCTTTGCTCAAAGTAAGTATCTCACCAGTCTTTAACATGGGGAACAACCTTGAGGAGTCCAAAAATTGTGGACCGAAAAATATCCTTCGAGCATATTCAACCATTTATCTATAGCATCCGTATCTATCAGTCCTTTAAATAATTAAATGTCAAAATTTACCTGTACCTTGAAGGGGGTTGCATGGTCACTTTATGAAGATGCTTCTACTATGGGAAGTCATTGAAGGATCTGCAGGAAGTTGTCCATGATTTGGTTCCTTTGTCGCGTGGGGGATTACTCGAGCAACATTTTAATAGGATCTCATTCCATCAGCTTTATTTTTGTCCCCAATGGGTTGTTGTGGAGCTCGATGCAACCGATCTTGTAATGGCTTGATTGGTTAGAGTCCCAACTTCTTGTACCCAGATCTTGTCGGGGACATGCACAAAGAAAAATAAATGAAGAGAAGATTGCTCTGATACCACTGATCCGGATATAGGAGTGGAATGAACTGATTAACAAACTGAATACAATAAACATAGAGATATGAAGAATAACATAAATATCTAGTGAACAATATCTTCTATTAAATAATGAAATAGGTTGAAACTGTAAAACTGCAGAACTGAAACACTTGCTCGAATGGTGGTAGCTATCTCTGAGAAGTGATGTGGTTGCTATGCGCATCCGTCTAAGAAGAATGGATTACAATGAGGCTCTAGAGGGATTTTTGATATTACTCATGAATTCCAAAACCCTAGACATCCAAAAACCTAACCCTATAAGGTTAAACATCAAAATTCATGTGGGCCCTATGGGTAAGTTTGTGTAATTTGTTACGTCAACTTCCTAGGGTCATCTATTTTTCATACGACCTTCGTTTTAGGTGCATGATAGACCATTGGAAAGGTATTCCAGAGAGATACACATTTCGCCATCAAAATCTAACTGTGGCGAGCTAAAAAAAATAACGTTTAGGGCCCGGGGCCCTGGATGTACATCAAGATGTGTTGACATGGAAACATACAAAATAATCCATTTGGATTAGGCGAGAGGACACCCATATCCACTTGGAGTTTGTGTGGGACTTCAGACAACCCCAGAAGTGAAAAATCCACAATTACAAAGTAGTACAGAAGAACGTGTTGAACAAAAAAAGTCATGAGGAGCTAGTTGGAATAGGTGGGTGTCCACCAATGAACAAAAAAAGTCACGAGGAGCAAGTTGGAATAGGTGGGTGGCCACCAATATCCACCTGGATCATCCGTACAATTAAATTGGAATTAATATTCATCACAAAATCAATTGGAACTATATTATTGATGAAAGGATAAATATATAGTGGAAAGCTTATTATGGGATTGAAAATAATTGTAAATTAGGGGACTTTTGGCTATGGGATAAGAAAAATATCATCTTCGAGACTCTTTTCAGTCATTTTATCTTATATGGATGTGAATTTTGGGGATACAATATGTCTTGAGAATCTTGGAAAAACATAGAGCATATTTATAAGAATTTTATCACTAAAAATTGCAAAATTGAATCAAATACAACCTATCCTATCCTCCCCATAGAATTGATCATTTCCCCCATTGAGAGCACAACTATGATTAGTACACAATGTACAAGAACGATATAAAAACATAGATGACACAAGGCTCACCACAATTTCTTCTGAATGGGTGGCATAATGATGTCAAGCCTTGGATAAATCATTAGGGATTAAGGGAAGCGGTTATTATGTACAATAGGATGATATTAAAAATATCATTAAAGTTAAATTTAAGAAGAATCTTTGGTGTGATAAAGAATTAGAGGTCAAAATAAAACTAATATTTTAAGATAAAAAAATACCTCTTTGTTTTGACAATATTGCTAAAATAAGAAGTAATTTTCATGAGCTACATAGTGAAATGATAAAGAATTAGAGGTTAAGAGAAAATTAAGATACTATAAGGAAGTGGTTAACCCTAATCTTGAAGCTCAAAAGTATCTTTTTGTTTTGAGAGTATTGCTAAAATAAGAAATAATTCTCATGAGCTACGTAGTGAAACCATAAAGAATTAGAGGTAGAGAAAATTAAGATACTATAAGGAAGTGGTTAATCTTAATCTTGAAGATCAAAAATATGTTTTTGTTTTGACAATATTGCTAAAATAAGAAATGACTCTCATGAACTACATAGTGAAAGGAGAGGTTGGACAATCCCCAAAACACTATGGCATGCAAGAATCTATCACCTTTGTGACACTCAAAGAGTTGAAGATGAAAAGCTCTTTCTCCTGTGTGGATATACCCAAATTAGATCTCAATAAGCATTGAATGAAGTACACATAGCCATCATATTGAAAGTAGAAGTAGAAAGTATCTATATGTGAACTAAGAATTTTTTTACTTTCAAGTGTTCTCTCTATCCACACACATACAAAATTGAGATACAATATTTTATTAATGTCACACATTGAAATATTCATTTTTATTAATATTTTTTAAAATGTTACATGTCTCCATATAAAGCATCTAAGGAATTACACATCAAGTTCATATTGGGAAGTAGAAAGTACCTATTGAAAGAATAAGAATTTTGTATTACTTTCAATTACTTTATTTCTAGTCTATTTTACTTAATATAGACATTGGAATATTTTTTTCTTATTAATATTTTTTGAAATGCTACTTGTCAACCTCATGTTAAACATCTAAGAAATTACACATCTCCTTCATATTAGGCTTCATATTATACTTTTATTAAAATGTAGAAAAAACGTTTCCAAGCAAGAATTACAGTTCTTCTTCATATGAAATGTAAAAACCACCCCTTTATACCGAAGAACTTTGTATAATGAATACTACCGTTTATTCTAGTATATCGTCATATGTAACTTTAACCTAACATATGCCCTGCCCTTGCAATTTTAGTCAATTATGCACTTGTTTGATTAACATTTGTTCTGCACCTTTGCTCGGTGATGTTAACGTACTCTTTGCGCAATGAGCTAATGAGTCAGATTACCGGTGCGAGCACTTGCTTGTTTTAGTCAATTCTGCACTTGTCTGATTGACATTTGTTATATACCTTTGCTCCGTAACATGAACATGCTCGTTGCTCAATGAGTTAATGAGCTAGATTACTCGTCCATTTACGGGGCACAAGACATTTCTTGCTTCTTGAGCGACATCAATCAGCGCATAGCCAATTTTAGATCATGCAGACTCCAATAAGGCATGAATATGCCACAATTTAATACTCCGTTCAAGTCATAAGGAAGAACGTGATGGTTCCAAGAAAATGTCACAATTTAATACTCCGTTCA
>SNQJ01S0030584.1:69018-82292 GCA_010110895.2 Picea sitchensis | reverse complement strand
AATTTATCCATCACCAGAAGAAATCATTCAATCACACAATTTGTTAAAATGTGTAGTCGCTGCAGAGGTTAATGCAATGCATGAATTCAGAAGTCTTTTTATTATATCAAATGAAGCAATGCATTGGCGCTATGAGCCTTCGAACCTTATTCTTTCACGTATAGCAAATGAAGCAATTTAGTTGGCGCTACTAAAGCCTCCGTGAGACTCGAATCTATCTACAAGAGTAATAGTAATCAAATTAGTTTGCGAGATGAAGTAAGTTGGCTAGTTTTTCTATAAAATATTTTTTTTGTCAGAGAATTTGGCCATATAAATTTATATGAATCACTATTTTTTGTTGTTTAGAATTTATTTTTGAATGTAGAAATTGATTCAATATACTTAAAAAATTCCCAAGATATTAGGATTTTATAGAAATAATCACTTAATTTAAGAATCCAACAATTTTTTTCATATTTTAAACAAATATATTTAGTAAAATCTTTAACGTACAGCAATCAAATCAGTCTGCGGGATGAAATAGATTTTTAAAATTTGAAAAAGCAAGAGCACCTTGTCATTCAAAAAGATAATTGACCAGGGTTTGACAAGAGTCAATGCAGATCTTTGAAAGCTGTACAGCACTCAAATTAGTATTTGCCCTTCTCTCTTTTAAATTTATCATTAGTTTTTAAAACTAATAAAGAAAGTATGTGACCCTAGGTCTGACATATAAATGGGTCAAAAGAGGATTCAAATGGATTCTTGTGTCATAAAGAGAGTCAACGTTCAACTGACCGACCATGACTTGAAGACAATAGGAGGGCCAGATTCAACGCCGTAGTGTAGGTCCTCATTCCATTAAGCTTTTGAGTTTGGTCAAAAGGAGTTGGTCGGCGACGGAGGACATCATCAACAGGCACGCTCTTCTCTTCATTTTCCTTTCTCTGTCAAGGCTTCGGCACGCGAGCTGCACAATAAACAAAAATTTAAGGTGCTATGCCCACGGATTCTCCGGTACTATACCAATTTTTAAACGGCTTTTATATAGCAAATTTAAATGGGAGAATCAGGCTGTATATGTATATAACATTTTAAATGGTATCCTGCACTGATTTTATCAGATTCTCTCCTCCTACTAATCCAGTCAAAGACACCACCTACGTCCAACTCCACTTATGTACAACTAAAAACAAATGTGTTTATAAACTATAGAAAAGTACAACACTCTGCAGCGGCTTGGATTTTGAATTAGGATTATCTGATCATTGGATGGACTGTTTCAACTTTCAGGTGTGACTGTCTCCTGGCCTTACCGTAATTTGTACATATGTTTGCCACTGAATATACCGCTAGTAGTTTGTAGGGCCGGTGTTCGATAGAATTAAGAAACTGGACATGGCAGCCATATTCCGTTGATCCCTCTGAGGGAACAGCAGAGCCACGTGATAACGGATCTGCTGCGGGGAATGATTGTCCGTCAACTTCTTCCTCACTGTGGAAGTATTCCGTTAGTTCGCCAGAGAAATCGTTCCGCTAGCATCGATCTGCGCCACCTACTGGGGTCCATCCTTCAGGAACTGCTTATAAATTGTCAACCTGCAATGCGATTTACTTCAACTTGTAATGCGGTTTCCTTCAGCTTCCTGCTTCTGCCTGCTCAGCTTCAAGTTGTGACTCTATTTTGTTACATGCAACGGGACTGAGGCCCGCTCGGATCTGTTTCCAAAAGAAATCTGAACGCTCAGTAGAAGACCATAAATATGACAGGCGTAGGAGCACCTTGCGGAGCGTGCAAGTTTCTGAGGAGAAAGTGTGTGAAAGGCTGTGTATTCGCCCCTTACTTCTGCTCCGAAGAAATGGGGGCACCCCATTTTGGTACTATACATAAGGTCTTCGGAGCGAGCAACTTCTCTAAGCTGTTGATGCACCTGCCTGTTCAAGAACGATATGATGCAGTAGTTAGCGTATTCTATGAGGCAGAGGCTCGGCTCCAGGATCCTGTTTATGGCTGTGTTTCGCATATTTATGCTCTGCAGCAACAGGTAGGTTTACCAACGGCTGCAATTGAACTACATTTTTACTTTCCTCCTATGACAGCAAATTCCTTTAGATGTTGCACTTTAGAGGAACGGAGTTTATTTATATAGCGATTGTTACAAAACGGAACGTTCAAATATCTGTTCGGAATTAAGCTCTTCACAATCAAACCAACAATTCAAATCAATTCACTATCTTCCATTTGTCTATCCACAGAATGTGATTTAAAATATAGTTCCAATAAATATACACTTCGAATTCATCGGTGTTTATAGATGTTGAAATATTTAATATTGATAATGCCTGAGATGTCTGAAATCGTCTCTTGCATGTCAGGTTGCAAATTTGAAGGGAAAATTGGCTGCTGGCTATGCTGAGCTCGCAGCCTGTAGCAGCTCAGACGGGGCTTCACTAAGTCCTGAATATGGTCATGGCAGGCAATCCGCAATGCCATCTCTCATATCGAATAGCAATAACAGTAATCCTTACGATAAACAGTTTCTGAATTCACGGGAAGAGCTGCAACAGATCCCATCCGACAACGTTGCAATTAATAACTTCAGTGAGGAGGCGAGGGAGGACGCGGGTTCATGGAGCAATTTTTCGGTGTGCATGCAAGGGGGCATTTATCCCCTGTCTACAGCCCAAGAAACGGATGTATTCCAGGACGCCCAGAGATTATCTGAGCAGAGACACCCCAACAATAACCAGGATGGAGATCTGCAAGATTTGGTTTCGGCTCTTCTTCGAAAAAATAAATCCACCTGAGTAGCCAGGGCGCTTTTCGACCACGTCTTAACCAGCAGTATATACTAATTATTCTGCCATTAGGTTAAATATAGTACTTTGCAGCATATACACTCTCTGACCAAATTCTGCCATATGAGAGGAGATAAAAGGCTGAGATAAAAGGCTAGTAGGTTATACGGCTCTGAACATTTGGGCTGCACAGGCTTTTAGGAGTGTGATATTTATATTTTATTAATTATGTATATAAGAAAGAAGAAAATAATTTCGAATTTATTGTGGAACTGAAATTCATCAAGCCCGATATAACTGTCGGGCCTATTGTACTTCTTCCTCATAGACGTCCAGTGTCCTGTCTGTACTATAAATATGTTTTCAAATCCCTTTTCTCAACACTTCAACCAATCCAGCCCACCAGATGTATATTCTTTCTTAGGAATTTGGAGGCTCCAGGCAGTCTTATAAAGTACCAAAACATTTAGGGGTAAAGTTTCATTGGATTATTATTTATAGTTCCACTTGATCTCATCATGATGTAACTACGATTTTACCAGGCAGTCTTATAATGAACCAAAACATTTAGGGGTAATGTTTCAATGGAAAGTTTCATTGGATTATTATTTATAGTTCCACTTGATCCCATCATGGCGTAACTATGATTTTATTCTGTTAAATTTGGGATGGAATTTTTACAACGGAATGGGTTTGTCCACAATAATTGCTCAATTATTATTGTTCAAATAACAAGTCGAATTGCTTCAAACTTTTAATTGATTATTTCAATTTTTACGTAAATTTGGAGCAAAATTTCCTAACAATTTTGATATCATCACCAAAACTTCCGGCATAGAATGAACATAATTGAGGTCTGTATATGCCTAAAATTTTAGACAAATCTTAGTTGCAGGAGTTTTGATTATACATTAATTTTGAAAATGTCAAAAATTAAAGTGTACTTTTATGTAACCACCATTTATATAGATTAGAATGTGATTTATTATAATTTATATATATTAGAATGTGATTTATTATAATCTAGTTGTTAATTGGTATGAGAATAATGATCATTAATTATTACTATTGGTTAATGTGGTTTTATTTATTATTTTTATTCTAAAATATTATGTTATTTAAAATAATTTAGTGGTGATTTTCAAAGAAAATGATTTTCACTTTCGCCTAAATATTAGATTATTAACTTGTTTTCTTCTATCAAAAAATAACTAACTCTTAACCAATTATAAATAGTTTTAAGTTTGATTCCAAAACCTAAATAATATTGATCAAAAAATGTAATCCAATAAAACTATATTAGATAATATGGTGCCCTTGTTAATAACATTTAATCTTAATTTCATATATAAAACCAAACATTACTCCTATTACATTTTGATATTGTATTCTAAAAAAATACTTATTTTATAAAAAAAATTAACTATTCAAATATAAAATAAAAATACACTTAATTAACTTTATAAAATAAAAGATACTTATTTAGCTACTCAAATATGGAAAAATTAAGAAAAATTAATAAGATATCTATAAATATGCACATATGGATTAGCACATGACATTTAAAAAAAAAAAAGTCTTAGAATTAAATTATTAAAAATTATCTTTAATTTCTAATATTTTATATAAGTTATTCCTATTTATTTCAACTTTTTGCATCATCTAATATTTTATCTATGGTTGTGTCCAAAGGGGTTGGATCCAATGGTGAAAAGCACGGCATTTTTCATTGTTGGGCAAGGTTCAATTCCAGTGAGGGCCTAACCTAAAGCCATGGTGGCACCTTGAGGTAGTGGTTGAACCTGTGGTTGCACGGAGAGATATTATATTAAATAATATCATGACCCATGCACACATAAGTGGATCAAATCTCACCCCCATGTCCTCCAAATTTTAAGCCCAAAGGGGCTGGATCCAATGGTCAAAAGCGAGGAGTTTTTCACCATTCGACAAGGTTCAATTCTTGTGAGGGCCTAACCTAGAGCCATGGGGGCACCTTGAGGTAGTGGTTGAACGTGTGGTTGGACCCAGAGATATTATATTAAATAATATCGTAACCCGTGCACACATAAGTGATTGAATGTCCACCCCCATGTCCTCCAAATTTTTAAGCCCAGATGGGGTGTTAATGCTGGAAAGGTGTCGCAAGGATGGGAATGGCGATTGGTAGCGCGGAAACAACCATGTGACAGGCGCATGCCCCTCATACCTCCCACACCAAGAAATTAAATCTAATTCATTGCTACCAGAATGTCATTAATCCTAGTACGCTCTGCTCTGGCCTCCTATTCATTCGATGGATCAACCATTACTCTGGTCACCTCTGCGCATGTGCGTCCGCCCCTCTTAGTGGTATTCATACCATGAAGCTCACCAATGTCATCTACATCTCTATTATGTTCTGCCAGATCCATCCCATGATATGCGCCCTCCTTTGGTACTCATCAACCATCCTCACCATTTCCTTGTGCCTTCTTACCTCTTCTCTTCTCTAGCCATGTCGAGATTGCATGGGAAGTCCAAATGCAATTCAACTTGGCAATAATATCGGTCGTGCCTGGCAATTTGACCCATGCCTACCCTTGCACCCTCGCATAGCTCATCACCCTCCTTGCCAACCTCTTCGGAACAGTACGCTCATAGTCTCAGTGGTCTCCTGCCTCTCTCATCGCCCTATGTGTGCAGCGTTGAATGGTTCGACCTCCTAGGGAACTCACTGTGCTTCAACCCAGGGTCAATACCAAACTTGGCCTCCTCTTCATAACCTACCCTGGTCGTCCCTCCTAATTCACCCAAGAACTCTGCTCCTGCACCTTCGCCAATGCAATCACCACCGGTCCAATCTCCATGTGAAGGTTTCTTCAGCTGCCATGAGAAGCATCAGTAACAACCCCACTTCTACTCAAAATGTGCTACCTACACAAAAGTACAAGATGGCCTTGCAATTCTGTAAGGCTTGGTGTTCGAGGTGTTCAAAGAGGTGGATGACCTGCGCTTTCGACTAGAAGTCTTGGTAGGAAAGGGGACACAAATCCTACAGATTCTCTCCTCTTTGCACGGTTCGTGCCACCCATCAAAAGAGGCACCAAATGCACTAGGGGAGGCAGAGACGATACCGGTCCCAACTCCGCACAGGTCTCCAGTAGATGACGCAACACCTGACTTGGCTCGAGCGCTCCAAGAACCCACCTTGGATGAGACACCATGATACATGCCCACAGCTTGAGTTGCACAGGTGTCAGGCTGCATGGCCTGCTAGTTATTTTGTTTATATTTTTCCACATGTCTTTTCAGTTATAATCTATTATGATTGTCTTATGTTGCTCCTAGAGGGTCTAGAAGCCTGGGTGAATTGGTTTCCCCACGGGGCAATTCTATAGCTACAGTCCTCGGATAGACATGTCGATGCTGTAATTTTTTATTCTAAAAGGGTTTTTATAGAATACTTACTTACAATATATATATATATATATAATCTATGGTTGTTAAATTAATAATAAGGTATTTAATATTTTAATTTGGTTAATTTTTATTTTTTATTTGTTCGCTTCAAATGTATATTTATAAATATATATTCAATTTACTCATATTAACGATGATGTTGGTGATAGTTAATGTTGATTGGAATCAAATTTGATTTATTAGATCTTTAAATAGGTAGGGAATTACTCAATTTGTTTTAAAATTTTATTTATATAATTGAAAAGTTGTAAGAGAAGAATTCTTAAATCACCATATTTTTTACTAGTTAAAATTTTAAGGTCTATATTGTAAATATTTGGAAACTGTGATTTAATGTGGTTGTAGGTTTGACATTCCAAGAGAGAGTATTTTTCATCTTCAACCCTCTTAATGTCACCAGGACTTTTTAGAAATTGTCCAATGCCTTATTTCACTATGGAGATCATCAAAGTTTGTTCTTGTTTTAATAATATCGGTTTTATTCTTTAGTCTAGTCAAAATAGTGAGATACTTTTCACATTGTATATTAGAGTTGCTCACATCCTTCTAGTATCTTCATTTTCTTTTATCCTCTAATTCTTTGACACACCAAGTTTCTTGTTAAATTTAAATGTAATAATATTTTTGATATTATTGTTATTTTATAGAGTGATCTTTCCCTTTGTTCCTCAATGATCTAGCCAAGACCTAGCATACTTATTCCAACCCTTACTTGCACCACATGTGATTTTGATTGGAGATTGAATCAATCTTAGGAAGCCTCTTGTCTTCCATGATGTTTATTGTATTCTTGTACATTAAGTACCTAGTCATACTGATTCTCTCAATGCATAAAAGACTTTCTTCTATGAGGAGGATAGGATAGGGTGTATTTCCTTGGATTTTTAGATTATAAGTTATAAAACACTTTTGGATTTCTTCCATATTTGTTCACGATTATCTAGATGCATTGCAACTCCAAAATTCACAACTGTATAAGATAACACGATTGATGAGAATATCAAAGAGGAGTTCATTCTTATCCCATAACAAAAGTTCTATTAATTTACAACTATTTTCTAGTCCATAAAAGTTTTCCACCATCCAATGGTTGTTTTCTCAATGCTATAGTTTCATTTAATCTTGTCATGAAGATTGATTATGAGATATTTGTATAAATTCAATTCCTCCAAGCTACTGTTGTCACACGCATAATTGGCCTAAGTGATATGTTTGGAATTAATTATCAAAACCTTCATTTTGTCAGTGTTAATAGCCATCCTATACTATAGCATAAATCTCTTATAATTTACAGTTGCATATCATCAGCATAAAGAAGAAGGATGATGACTATTCCAGCTAGAGTTGGACCAACATAGCAGGTTTCTTCCAAACAACCCACTAACATGTCAATGCATATGTCAAAACGGGTAGGGAATAAGGAGCAACCTTGCTTAACTTCTATATTATAATTAATTTCTTCTAACCAATACTTAGTGCTCCTAAACTTGATAATAATATTCTTGTACAATCTTATCATAGAGGCTATCAACTTGAACAAAACTTTTAACTCTTTTAATCTATTTCAAAGTTTAACACTAGACATTGTGTCAAAAGCCTTTTTAACATCAATAAAACAACATAAGAGATTGGTTTTATTATTAGGACGCTCCTTCACAATGTTCCTAAGTATAACAAGACACAGTTAAATGATAATTCATAAATCTAATGTGACTTTTAACTCTTTTCCCAAGGCTTTCTAACCCTACATTGATCTTCTTTATCAAAATAATTCCACATTATTAACATTAACTAAAATGTACATTAAAAAACAAAATATTAACCATTATAAGGTATTTTAGAGGCCACAACATTGTTCGAAGGTATTTTTGATGCCGCATTGAAGGACGACTCATGAAAATTTCCTAACTTAATGGGCCGGAACAAAAGAATTATGTGTTCAAATATCTTCGATAATTGGTTTTTCAATGGTGATTTAATTTTTTTACATAATTTGTTTTCCTTTTTAATGGTAATTTTAAAATTCTCATATAAAAGTATGTGTAAGATTGTTTTAATATAAAAAGGATTTTAAAGATTTATTAAAAAAATAAATTATATGTATTTTTTAAGGATTGCTTTAAGTTGTGTATTTTTACATATATTTTAAAATCATTATATTTTTTCAAACTCTAACAAGAATTATTTTGAATTGATAAAATTATAAATTTCAATGGTAAAATAAGAATAAAATAAAATTAATTATTAAGGATATTGAATTTACTTTTATATAAATATAATAATTCTAAATTTTAAAATGTTAATTTAAAAAAAAAAATTATATACAATTTCAATTATGAAAAAATAAATCATAAAATATTTAACATTCTTGCTAAATTTATGTTTTCTCCAAATATTACTCTACATACTTGTTAGTCCCTATTAGTCCTTGCCCTTTGGGATGCATGGACTATTAATAATCAATTAGTAGTTTATCTATTAGTTTCTACATGCAAAGCACTCTTTTTAACAAAAATTCATAGGATTTCCAACTCACATTTTAATTTTTATCTTAAATTTTTAGTTTGATGTCTTATTTGGCCTCATATAGGTAAGATGTAATGTCCCCATTTTGGGACATTATAATATTACAACATTTTAGAGTGTTATGCCTACCGAGTAGTCAGATAGGGGTGACACAGCGTTCTGGAGATATTGAGGGGTTTATTTGGGCCCGACTTGCAACTCGGGATTCATTTCGCACAGCTGGGATTTGGTTCCGTTGTATTCTGACGATTTCCATAATTTTGAGTTTTGGTTTCGTTGCACTCTGACGATTTCCAATATAGAAAGGATAAATTTTTTAGAGTTTTGTAGAGAATTGGAAGGTCAATCATGTATTTTGATAATAGATGATGGAGGTAGGTTCATATTCATGGATTTTCAAGGAAGTTGGGATCGAAGAGGCATGCTTAGTAATACCAATCTGTAGCAAGTGTTGCGGGAAAAAAACGATTGTGTTATCTATTTCATCGGTCACCATCGGTTGCAAAAAGACCGAAAGATTCTGGAAGAGGTATGAGAAATTCATATGGTGATTATTCAAATGCGAAATTATTTGGTTGTGATGCTTGTGTTTTTATCATCATTCTAAGTAGGACCCATATAAAACACGCAGATCTTTGTTATAATGATGATGTTAAGGGATGTAGATTGTGGGATCCTACTTCCCACAAAATCATCATGAACAAAGATGCATTGTTTGAGAAATCTCCTTTTATAAAATCAAACATAGTAAAAGATGAAAGGTACAAAGCTTGACTGTCAGAAGAAGGGTATTTGGAAGGTATTGATTTCCATGAAAGTTTCTCACTAGTTGTAAAGCTTGTTTTTATTCATGTTGTGTTAGCACTAGTTGTGTTACTTTATCTTGAGTTAGTACAACTAGATGTTAAACTGGTATTACATGGAGTTTTGGATATGGATATGTGTATTAGAAGATGTTTGATTCCATGTTTGATTCCATCAAGGTGAGACAAATTTTACAAGAAGTGAGTATAACCATTGTGTTTATGGTATATTTATTATCTTGGCGTTAAATGTTTTTGCTTGTTGCAAGCAAAAACATGTTTGAGATCAATAGATTCTCTCAATTGGCTAGGATGTTTGATATGAACGATCTAGGAGGAACAAAACAAATATTGAGCATGGAAATACATAGAGACGGGAAATATGGTAAGATTTGGCTATCACAATAGAAGTATGTGGTAAATATACTTAGGAAATTTGATATGAATAATGTGAATCGGGTAGAATCCCTTTGGATTTCCATTGTGTTAGCACTCCGTAATTTCTCAGGTTGAGGGAGAAATGACAGAGGTAACCAAAAAACCACTTGGTGTCAAGGATCTAGCCCTCCAAGACTTAGAGAGGGATCTCTCTGTATGATTTAACTTTGTTTGGATGGGATACTAGGATAGTTATGAGAGTAGAAAGTTTTTTTTTTGAGTTTTCGGTTGAGACAATAAAAGAGGGCCATTGGGAAAAATGGAGTCAAAAGGTTAAGGTCATCAATGGAGGAATAATTGAGATCATATGTAACAAGGAAAGGTAGTCATTTCAGTGGATCCTTGTAGTTTGTGAGATGGAAAAGAAGAATAGATTAGGGTTCAATTCAAATGCAGAGCATTGTTACCTAAATTCTACATTCAAACTTCAGAATAAAACATGAATATTGTTTTACTCCAAAACAACGTGTTTGAAACAAATCTTGAGCATAATCTTCTTATAAACAATAAAGAAAGAAACAACATGTGAAACCTGAGAAGAAAAAGTTACATCAAGAAGAACTTCACCACATGACTTTGACACAGGAATCTGGAAACATAATGTCTTTGTTTTCATAAAAATGGATCACTTACAACCTCCTCAAGACATTCACAATAGATGCACCACCCTTCCCTTCAATTCCAACCATTTCCTTGACTCTCTTGGGTTTACATATAGATACAAAAAAACTTTCCCCATCTGAGGGGTCTAACTCTACCTCTTAGGATTAGATAAAAAAATATCTCTAACAATACCCAAAGCTAGGAAAGTCAAAACAGACTTCCCAATTTAGCTCAGTTAACTCAATTTGACTTTGACAAGAATTCAATATCACCAAATCCACATGGAAAAAGCTAATTCAACTCCATGACACTTAATTACATCATATACATTTCTAAGTACATAGGTAAAACCAAAGTTTGACTTCAAAATTTCAAAAACTAGTGAGTTTTTCCAAAAACGCAATAATTACACCAATGAACAACGTCCAAATTACAAAAGCATACCGTTCAGTTCATGATGACTTTTGAGGACCGTCTCAGCTTGTTTTTCCTGATTTTTTTATTTGAATGTGTAGAATGTCCAATGTAGAATACCACCAAATCTTGAAATCTGCAAAAATACCTCTGTAAGATTCCCAAAATTCAAATTTTCCAACATCACTCTAGAAACGCAACGACCTCCTCAAAAAGGTGGCAGAGAGCTACTTTTCAGCCTACATTTTGCATTTTCCTCCAAAACTAGGCTTTCATTTTGCAAAGTAGGTACATTTATTTTAATTACACTTCAATGGATTTCCAAAAATATAATTTTTTTGTCATTTGGAGCACGTGGGGAAAAGCACAATGACCCGGAGCTGTGTTTCTGTACATGCCAGAAATTGTCAATTTTTCTTTGTTTTCTGCAAACATAAGGCTCAAATATGTAGGAATATATATCTAACCATAATAAATTTTACAAACAATGGTTTTTGTTATTTGGTATGCTTTGAACAAAAACCTCCTCCAGTTTTCAAAAATAATTTCCCATTTGTTCACAATTCAAGTTTGAAGTTGGTCACTAAAACCTGCAAAAGTACAACAACCATTTGCAGAAGCGTAGCATCCTGTTTTAGGCGAATTTTGGATGGATTTTGAGCATGATTTCTCTGAATTGATGGTTTGAATAGATATCCATGAATGTGTAGAAGATCAATGAACCTTTAAACCTACAAAACTCCATCTCCATGGCTTCCAAAAATTCAATCTCCCAAAACTACTTCGAGAAGCACAGTGAAAAATAAGGGTCAAAGATGAGCTGATATATATTTAACTATAATACATGTGCATAAAATAAAAGAGGTTTTTGTATATGAAAATGTTTTTGAAATAAACTTCCTTCGGTTTCCCAAGTTTCACCTCTGATTGGCCACAATCTGTCTGTAAAAAAGATGACTAAACATGAGATTTCTAGGAAATGTGCCTTCAAAGATTCTCCAAGTGACATGTTTTGAGTAGATTGTTCTTGCTATGCCAAAAGTGAGTTTTTTGTACTCTCTAAGTATGCTTGGATGGTATTTTATAAGATGGAGGTCATTCTTTTCTAATTTTGGTAGCATGGAATTTCACAAGGAGAAATTACCTTTATTCTTTTGCCCCTAATTGGCTAAATCCCTTTAATGATGACTCAAGTGGTGAATATGACTAACTTTATGATGCCATATCAAATATGAATCTTATACCATGACCTATATGATTACAATGATGAGAAAGTGGAGGGAGTAACATTGACTTGACTGGTAACTAATGACAAAATCTTATTTGAAAATATAAAAATATGACCTAGAACCCTATTAACAAACTTGAAAAAGCATATTTGATCACTCTTGACTGACTAGACTCGTAGACACTATCAGGGGAAAAACCATCAGAGGACAATATGAAAACCGAGAACTTTCATGAGAGAAACAAAAAATGGAACCTGAATAATCAGACTTCCTATAATTTATAGGACCTTAACACGTTGTAAGTTTTCTTAAGGTTTATGTCCTAACTAATGAAAAATAAAATGGTTATATGTCTCGTGTATCATATGCTAGTAAGAAGTTTGGTGTTGTTAATAGACACATGGAAAAACTAGGTGAAGAGCATGGAAATGGGTGATGATGATTGCGATGGGTATGTTTAAGTATTTCACATGCAGCTGGTATTGTTAGTGGACACATGGAAAACCTAGGTGAAGAGCATGGAAATAGGTGCTTTAGTATATTAGAAGAACATAATCACAAGTATCACATACGATAGTTCTAGTGATTTACTATGTGGTTATGATTCAAGAGATTTGTACAAGAGGAGACCTACCTCAGGTATGTCTTGCAAGAATGCAAGGATCTATTGGGTAAGTTTTGACAAGTATAGACTGAGGTGTTCTATGGTGGCCAAAGAATTGTGCATTTGACTAATAGTCCAACGTATCAAAATGGTACAATGCATCATTTTGTACGACAATTTACTAATGGAGGTGGAATGGTCCATACTAGAGAAAATTGTGTAGACATGTTCATGTAACCAGTACTATTAAAAAATATTGTGGAGTTTTGATGGTGTTTGGCTTCTCTTCGCTTGCAAAAGAGGGGATGAATGGGATCAGGAAAGGTATGAGGTAAATTGTTTAATTTCTTGAAATGATGTAACAATCTAACCTATGTTATATATATATATATATATATATATATATATATATAT
>SNQJ01S0030584.1:41574-52145 GCA_010110895.2 Picea sitchensis | reverse complement strand
ATATAGGAAAAGACTCTACCGAGTCGGTTACATGCAAACCAAAGACAACTAGACTCTTAACTAAGAACTGACTCTTAACACGCCTACAACTGACTCTCACAACTGAAGCTCTCACAACTGAAGATTATAACTAGTGCTTACAGCTGGTGCTTTCTCCATTATTTCCAAGTATTTCCTTTCATCATTGTTCGGTTGTGAGTGATGTTTTATATTTCTCTATATTTATTTTTATTCATTAATTATGTTTGCAGGCATGTAGTCCAACACGTGGTATGAGAGCTAAGGTTAGGTGAAAATCTGCGATAGCCAAGGGAAGATTTACGTTCACATGCAAAGAAGGAGAGCCTATTGCAAGGGAACTGAGGATTTGGCACTCTGTCTACGAGAATGAAAAACCCTATGAGTTCGAAAGGTTGTTGGATATTGAGGAGAAAGGTTGATGGGACGATAGAGTTGGAATCCATGGCATCGGTTGGAGAAAGGTTTCATCTTGGGTACATATCTTATGTATGCCAACTTCTACAGTCTAGAGGATGCACGTGAATTGTTTTATGCAATTCTTGAACGAGATGATCATGGACCATTATGTTGAGTTACCGATGGGGGCAGAGTTAGATCTAACACTGACGGTGACAAGTCAAGCATGGAAGCGAATTTTTTATGGGATTACTCTTATTCAAATCAATGGTGAAATTCTTGAAAGAAAAGTTCGAGGTGGAGTTATGTAAATGGGCATATGACTATAAGACCTAGTTAGGAATGTGTACTATAGTTCTGAAATGTCACCGGTAAATTCTAGATGATTTAGGAAATAAAGGGGGGGGATCATGGAATATTATTGGATACCTTGTCTTTGAGGGAAAGTTGGTCGGTTTTGGTCAACGGGGGGGTGAAGTTAAGTAAAAAGTCCTGGTTTTCGGGCTCATTTCTTTGGTATCTTGTGGTTTTAGATCCCATGTATTGCATGTATTGAATCTTTGACATTATACTAGAGGTGAAAGGTGAAGGCTTACTTGGATGGTTTTTTCAGATTTGGTCAAGGAAGTACATATTTGTTGGTTATGGTGATGGAGTTAAGGAATGCATATTTTGGGATCCTACTACCCAAAAATCATCATTAGCATATATGTGTACATGGAACAATCAAGAGTTGTTCAGGATCACAAAGGGATATTTGTTTGCAAACTCAGGAATTCATTGTATGGCTTGAAGCTCGAGGATGCACTGGTACAATATGTTTGATTCCTTCATGGTGAAATTCTACAAGAAGTGTGTATAACCATTGAGATTATGGTATATTCATTATCTTTGTGATATATGTTATGCTTGTAGTAAGCAAAAGCATGGTTGAGATTAGTAGGTTGGCTCAGATTGTTAGGATTTTTGATATGAAGGATCTAAAAGCAGCTAAAACAAATCTTGGGAATGTAAATACACAGAGAAAGGAAAGATGGTAATATTTTGTTATCATAACGAGAGTATGTGGAGAAGATACTCTGGAAATTTAGTATGAAGAATGTGAAACCAGTAAATATCTCGTTGGCTTTCCATTGTAATTTTTCCTCAGGTTCATGTCCTAAGTAATGAAGAATAAAAGGGTTATAGGTCTCATGTATCGTATGCTAGTAGGATTGTTGATTATTGCGATGGGAATGTTCAAGTATTTCACATGTAGTTGGTGTTGTGACTGGACACATGGAAAAACTAGGTAAAGAGCATGGAAATGGGTGCTTTGATATTTGAGGACCATGAGTATCACCTACAATGGTTGCAACAATTTAGTTAGTGGTTATGTTTATTTAGTGCAAGTGGAGTGGTCCATACTAGAGCAAATTGTGTAGACATGTTAATGAAACTAGTGTTGTTAGAGAATCTTTGGTGTTGTTTGGCTTCTCTTAGCTTGTAGGAGGGTGATGTTTGGTTCGTTGGAAGATGTATCGAGAAATTTTAGTCAATGTGGATATTCTTGGGTTGTGACAACAAATACCATTGTCGTTAAATCCATTTAGAGGTTTCTCAAATGTTTTTCTTTCT
The DNA here is from genome assembly GCA_010110895.2 of Picea sitchensis. Classification (NCBI taxonomy): domain Eukaryota; kingdom Viridiplantae; phylum Streptophyta; class Pinopsida; order Pinales; family Pinaceae; genus Picea; species Picea sitchensis. The sequence goes on along the minus strand of SNQJ01S0030584.1, from coordinate 50,111 downwards.
GGATGCTTGGAAATGTTTGATATTTCTACTAGTTAAATGTAAAAGTTCATGAGGAGCTTCTTGAGACTTGTATCAATTTCTCCATTTTTTGCTGAGAAATAAGGATTACCATTGTCTCCCATTTTTGTTTATCTCTCTTGTGTCGTGAGTGATGTTTTATATTTCTCTATTTTTTTCCTTGTTCATGAATTCTATTTGTAGGCTTGTAGTCCAACAACATAATCCATAATTCTTTTATGTAATAAACCTAACAATTTGTATCCCACGACATAGAGTTAATAATAAGTATAATCTTCAATCCTTATGAATAATAATTAACTAATTTTGATGTTATAATCCTTAAATCCAAAACCCTCTTTCTTAAACCCTTACACCATATAATCCCTAATGTATTAAAAGTATCACCCTTAATCTCTATTAATTAGAATCCATAGTAGTTAAAACCATTGATCAATAAACATTATATTCTTTAATGAGTAAATGTGATATCTTCAAACTCCCAACACTCCTAACCATTAGAACTATGAATTCCTAACCTCTCTGCACTACACCTTTATTAGCCTAATCCCTAACCACCATATCCTTACCATTATATCTCTTAACTTCTAAAACCCATAATCCTTAAGCAATCTAAATAATATTTACTATAAACCATCACCTTAAACTCACAATATATTTAGAGGAATAAATTCACCCTTGTAACAAAAAAAAAAACAACTTGAAATGATAAATTTTACTTGTTCAATACCTCGATGATGCCAATAGAAAATACAATGTCGAGGGTTGTACTAGGAGAGGATACAAAAACAAAATCTCCATAAGGTGGATGAGGTAGGTGAATAATAATTCTAAATGGAACCTCGAAACATAAGGTGTGAAACTAGTTCAAAATTCTTACAAGAATAATAACTTTAACCATCGAATCTATCTAACATATTTTAATTAAACAAATTGAAATATTAGCATGTGGTCCATCCCTATGAAGAATACAATGCCTAAGGATTGGAATTATCTAAGTTGTAATGTAGGTTGGTCATGAAAAAAACTTACCATATAATGAAAGCATATCTGCTTTCATAAATATGGGGACAACAAGGGAGAAAAACTTACCATATGTGGGGACAACAAGGGAGAAAAAAGTATTGGATATTGAAGGAATCCATAATGGGCATGTGTGGCAGCTTGTTGGAGCCATAAATTCATAAATAAGCAGTTTTTTAGGCCTGTAGAGTGTAAGGTACCAGATTTATTATAATAGCCGAAAACATAAATATTGTAGAGAATAATAGTGGAACAACACAATAGATGAAACTACAACACCACAATAATACCTTTATTGATAGGAAATAATGTTTACTTTCCTCTTTGAGGGGGAACTCTAGCATAGAAATGATCTATTAAAATAATTCTCAAGTCAAAAAATTCTCATGCCCTCGAATCCTATTTATACTAAATCTATCTACCAAAAGAACATTCTAGATGAAGATCTTCTAGAAGTGAAATCTTTTGTTAGGTCTTCTTACATTTGAATTATTCTTCCTTATTACTAGGCCTTATTAATATTGGCCTTTATTACATGGAAAATATATCATTATACCTACGTGAGGGGTTAGGGAGGTTAGGTCCCTAAAATGTCCCCCCCTTAAAATAGCCTTTTCCTCAAGGCTTGAGACGAGGAAATTGCTACATAATGGTAGATGGATCCCATGTGACATATGTTGGAGTTGTATCTTTCCAATGGACTAACAATTTATTGATGGCATGCTGATGAAGATGATGCTCACAGTGGTCCAAAAATTCTTGTAGATGCAACCAGATGGAGCCTTCTTCATCTAACTCGGGAAGGATGGTTTGAGTTTGGCACTTAGCTCCAATCACCTTCTTTAAGAAAGAGACATGGAAAACATGATGGATCTTAGAATGACTCAAAAACGATAATTGATAGGCTACTAGTCCCACGTGCTTGAGAACTATATAAGGACCATAAAATTTGGGTGCTAGTTTCTCACAATGGTCGACCTTGAGTGAAGTCTTCGTATAGGGTTGGAGTCAAAGAAACACCTAGTATCCTTTATCAAATTGACATTGAGAGCGACCTTGATCTCCTTGTTTCTTCATGTGATTCTAAGCGATGACCAAATTCTTTTTGAGGGTATGGAGAATAACCTTTTGAACTGTAAGAGTTTGGTTAACCTCCTGGACCTCGTGACACCAGGCATGTATGAGAGAATTGAAGGTGGTGTTTGGCCATATACTACTTCAAAAGGATTCATGTGAGTACTTGTATGGTAAGAAGTATTGTACCACCATTTAGCTAGTGGTAGCCATTGAGCCCACTAACTGTTCCTTTCAAATGCAAAACACCTCAAATATGTTTCCAAAAACTTGTTGACAACTTCAATTTGACCATCATTCTGGGGTTGATAGGAGATGTTGAGATTCAATTGAGTTCCCTGTAACTTGAACAATTCTTACCAAAAACTATTGGTGAAAGTGAGATCTTGATAAGAAATAATAGAATGAAGAATTCCTTGAAGCTTGAAGACATTATCAATGAAAATTTGAGCCACAGTGGAGGCATTAAATGGGTGTTGAATAGAACATAAATGAGCATACCTATAAAGACGATCAAGGAACACCATGTTGATTGACTTATTTCCCGATTTAGATAAGCCAACAATGAAATCCATAGAGATATCCATCTGAATAGCGGGTGGAATCAGAAGTGGTTGTTGTGTGACATGGGATTTGACTATTTCTCCCATGTTGCATTGAAAAACATCACATTCCACCACAAAAGTGAAAACATAATGTTTCATACCATCCGAGAAAAAAAACGTTTGACCCGATCATAGGTTTTGGTAAACCCTGAGTGCCCAACAGTGGGTGTAGCATGAAGCTTAGAAATAATCGTGGATTTAAGTTGTGAATTTTTACTTAAATAGAGACGACCATTGTAGAAAATCTCATCATTGTGTGAAGAGTACCCTCATGAAACTGGATAATTGGCTTGATATTTTTGGATCAGACGCGAAATGTTGGGATCTTGCAGCCATTCCTGGTGAACATCTTGGATCCAATCTGGTAGAATGAAGGAGAGGGAAAAAAGAAATCGTTCATCTTCATATTTCCTTGAAAGAGCATAAAAAACCACATTTTGTTTTCCTTCCTTGTAAATGGTCTCATAATCATATCCAAATAGACTAGTCACCCATTTTTGTTTCTCCGAGGATGAAGGATGTTGCTCCAAAAAATACTTGAGGATTTGATGATTTGTCTTAGTTTGGAAGCATTGTCCCAATAGATCAGGGTGTCAAACATCCATTGCATGCAGAATGAACAACATTTCATTTTCATAGATTGATTGGCCCAAATATCACTCTGATAGTTGTTTGTTGGTAAAGACTAAAGGTCATCCATCTTGCATAAGGATTGCTCCATTTCCTCTCCCAAAAGAATCACATTCCAGGACAAAGGTTTTCATGAAATAAGGAAGGGCCAAGATAGGAGTGGTGCACATAGCCACCTTCAAGTCTTTAAAGTCTTGATCAACTGCATGAGTCCAAGTGAAATAATTATTTTTAAGGAAAGAAGTGAGAGGCACCGCAATATTTCCATAATTCTTAACAAACTTGCGATAATAGTAGGTTAAAACCAGAAAACCACACAAGATTTTGAGAGTATTGGGGTGAGGCCAATCTTGCATAGCTTCAATCTTCTTAGGATCCACCCTGGAACCTTCCTTGGAAACAATATCACCCAAGCACTCGACTTCTGAGGCTCCAAAAGAACATTTAGATTGTTTGAGGAAACATTGGTGCTAAGAGAGTAGATGAAGAACTCAATCCACATGAGAAAGATGGGTTGTCCAAGTTTTACTATAGATGAGAATATCATCAAAGAAAACTAAGAAAAAATGATGGAGAAAATGACAAAAGACATGATTCATGAGGCTTTGGAAAGTGGAGGGAGCATTACATAAGCCAACTGGAATGACCAAGAACTCATAGTGGCCCTCATGAGTTTGAAATGGAGTCTTAGGAATGTCTTCCTTTTTCATATGTATATGGTGGTAGCTAGAACCAATATCAAGTTTAGTAAAGAACTGGGCACTGTAAATTTTTTGAACCTGCACAGAATAGATCTAGCTAGAAAATACCACACACATTTGCAAAGAGAAATTGAGAAAGAAGAAGCAAGAGAGAAAGAATGGAAGAATTCTCATTAACTGTATTCCACACTCAAAGAGTGAATAATTTACAATAGATATAGTATACATGAGTAACTAATGAGACATAATGGTGGTCTAGAGTGATATGGACACACATCAACAGTTATGGGAGTGAACTACCACCTATTCTAGTCTCTCAGGAAGTTACGCGAGTGAACTGTCACCTAGTTGAGTTAACTAGTCAACTAGGCTTCAATTAACTGACTGAACAGAGAGAAGTGATGATTTAACTCAAGAAATCAAGGGTAATGTGCCATTATGGTGATAAAACCAAGGAAAGTGCGCATTAGCTGGTGATGATCCCAATGTTGCATGGTGACAAAACCAATGCAACATCTAAACTCAACTCAACTAGTCAAATTGAAGTGTCAACTGAAAGAGAATATTCTCTAGGTGGAATATTCTCCCCTAAAATATAAGAGACTGGATAATGACTAATTATGACTAATAAAAAAGGAAAAACCTTACAAAAAATAAATCCTAGGTGTGTGTGAAGTAACTCCAACACCCCCCTTGAACATCACTATGGTGAAAATAAAGAACGAGTCCTGGCAACGAGGCCATGTTAGGTACCCAAATACAAAAGATACAATGAAAAAAATGAGGAAAGAGGGAAAACCTCATGGGAAAACCCCCCTCTCAAATTAAAATGCATAAAAAAAAATACGAGAGTGAACAAAAAATAGTTGCTAAGCAACCATGTCCTTTACTCCAAGAAGACCTCGCAATTGTGCAAGTTTGTGCTCGTTAAAGATTTTGTTGAAGATGTAGATGTCTACACAAACCTAATGAAGTAGATGAACCATTGATATTTCCACACATATCCACTTCATCTTCTTGTAATGAAGAATATCCAAATAAAGTTTGGATGAAACTTTGAAAATTGTGCGACCGTTTCCGGAAAAATGTTGAAACTTTGTTGATTTTAAAATATTCATAACTTCACTTTATGGACTCCGTTTCGGATGATGTTTTTTTTTTAAATAGGATATTTTCCCAAGAGGAATTCAAATATGCAATTTTTTTCTGCAAATTGAACTCAAAAAATATCATAATGGAGTCTTATGTGCGTAGCTCTCTTTTTGTCTCTTGAGATGCATGCATTGTGCATGGAAAAGTGTCTGCATGTGACTCCTGAGATGTATGCATTATATATTCCACATGAAATTCAGAAAACAAATCTTAAATGGAGTAGACATCATCTTCAATTAATGGAATACAAATTTGTGCAAATACTTTTGTAGAAGACTCTTCATAATAAGAGACTTGATCTTCTGATGGCTTCTCTTTTGGATCTATTTGTTCAACCTCCTACATGAAATCTTCATAATCTTATTTATTCCCATATATAACCTCCAATATTGTCCATAATTCATTTGGAGTGAATTCTTGTGTGACATCACATACTTGGTGGAGAATTTATGGAGAAATAGACAAGGAGATATATCCTATGGCCATATCTTGTCTATTGAGAAAGTTATTTTTATCATCAGCAGAATCAGGATCCACTTCCATTTCCATGGTTATTTGGTGTAATCCTTTACTTCTGAGAAGAAGTAGAATCTCAGGAATCCACTCCAAATAGTTATGAGGCGTGAGAAGTATTATCAGAGAGTAAAACATAAATTCCATCTTTTCTGCGTTCTTCAATCTTCAATACCTGAATAAATTAATTTGGTGTATCTTTTTCTTAGCAGTCTATCGGCTCTGATACCATGTAAATGTGTTGAACCTACACAAAATAGATCTAGATAGAAAATACCACAAAAATTTGCAAAGATAAATTGAGAAAGAAGAAGCAAGAGAGAAAGAATGGAAGAATTCTAATTAACCGTATTCCACACTCAAAGAGTGAATAATTTATAATAGATATAGTATACATGAGTAACTAATGAGACATAGTGGTGGTATAGAGTGGTCTGGACACACACCATCAATTACAAGACTGAACTGTCACCTAGTCTAGTCTCTCAGGCAGTTACGGGAGTGAACTGCCACCTAGTTGAGTTAACTAGTCAAGTAGTCTTCAGTTAACTGAATGAACAAAGAGTAGTGAGGATTTAACTTAGGAAATCAAGGGTAATGCGCTAGTCTGGTGATGAACCCCAGGAAAGTGTGCATTAGCTGGTGATGATCCCAATGTTGCATGGTGACAAAACCAATGCAACATCTAAAGTCAACTCAACTAGTCAAATTTAAGTGTCAAATGAAAGAGAATATTATCCAGGTGGAATATTCTCCCCTAAAATAAAGGGGACTGGATAATGACTAATTATGACTAATAAAAAAGGAAAACCTTAGGAAAAATAAATCCTAGGTGTGTGTGAAGTAACTCCAATAGGCACCACTTAGTTCATCCAAGATATCATCAATGGCATGAATGGAAAATTTGTCTTTGATGGTGACTTTTTTGAGGGATTGGAAGTTAGGAAACATGTGCTAAGAGCCTTCTTTCTTAAGTACCGTGACCATAGGAGAAGAACAAGTTCTTGTACTAGGAAGGATAACACATGAAACGATAATTTCTTGAAGAATTTTGTCAATTTCATTTTTCTTGGCAAAGGGTTGACGATAGGGACAAACATTGGGAGGAAGATTGTTAGGGTCGAAGGGAATGGAATGAACATGAACACCATGGGAAGGAGGAATTCCATGGGAAGTGGAAAAAACAACTTGATGTTTGGAGAGGATGGATTGGAGGTCAATGGAAACATAGGGTGTCTTAGTGGCATGAATGGAATGGAGTTGTGAAATAATGTCGGAATGAACTTTTTTTAGGAGCTTTTCCATGCGATGGGAACTGATGATCTCAAGGGAACCTATTGAAATTCCTTGGAACTTATATTTTTTGGCCTCCTGGTTCAATCGATGAGAATGTAAATGAGATTCCTTAGCCATTCGACACCTAACACAATGTCACAACCACCCATGTCTATAGAAAAAGTACTAGATTTCATGTCATACTGACCAATTTGGAGACACACATTTTCACAATGCCCTCCACATTTCATGGAACTTCCATTGGAAGTCATGATTTGAAATTTGTTGACTGCTTGAATATAGCATTAGTTTCTTGGGTAATGTGGTGATGAATAAAATTATGGGTTCTTCCATTGTCAACAAGGATGATGACCTTCCTATGCTTAATGTAACTAATTATCTTGAAGGTTTGGGGAGCAGAGAAGCCCATGAGAGAATTTAGGGAAATTATGGATTCAACTTCTGGAGGGTCGGCAAGTGGATTCATGCCAATGGGTTTAGGTGACTCGGCCATAGGAGAGCCTCAATATATTCTTTAGAAACATCCTTAGATATTTCCATAAAATTCTTTTGTTCCTTACACTTGTTCCCAGGAAAATATTTGTCATCACAATTATAACGAAGGCCCTTGAGTTGGCATTCAACCATTTATGCCTAGGTTAATTTCTAGATCTTTAAAGGAGTGAAAGGAGGAGTGAGAGTGACTGGTTTAGGGTAATTAATGAAGGATGGTTTTTTGGTTTTAGAAGAGACAACGTGTTGTGCTTCCTTAGCTATTTTAGTACTTTCCACCCAACTTTGAGGGTGAGCCATGAGGACGTGGGCACAAATCTCATCCTTGAGGCCACTGATAAAGAATTCTCTGAAAAAATCCTTAGACATGCCCTCTGTGTGGAAATCCATTCAGTCAAAAGAAACTACAAATTATTCCACCATTCCATATTGTTTCAACTTTGTCAGACGACCTAAATGGTTGGTGTCAGTGTCAACGCAATCATAAATTTCTACAACAAATTGTGTCCACATAGATAACATTGGTGGGAATTTTTCCTCAGTTTCTGCCATTTATAATATTCCATGTCTATATGGGGAACACCATACCATAGTTTGGCCAACTCATCAGTAATTTCATACAAAGAGAAATAATGTTCCATTTGAGTGACCCAACTTGTGGGATCCAAGCGATCAAATTTTCTCACCTCCACGTGAGGGGGACCCAGGTCTCGTGGAAAGTGGTGGGGAGGAAAAGAGGTGGACTAGGAGGATTGAATACCTTTAGGGTTATAAGGTGTGGAAGCGTAGAAAGGATCTAGGGTGGACTTAACTAAGGAGGTGAAAGTGTTCATTGCATCCTGACATTGTTGACAAGTGGGGGTCAATTGATTGATGGATGTGGGAAGTGATTCGAGTGGAGCAAGATAGGATTTGATGTTACCAATAATAGACATAATGTAAGAGATATCACTTTAGGTTTTTTCATGAGCTTTGTCCAAGGTGGTGAGACGTTTTCCCCAATATTGGTTGCGAGTGTGGGCCACGTGGATGG
>SNQJ01S0030584.1:12505-38975 GCA_010110895.2 Picea sitchensis | reverse complement strand
TATGGAATCTACACAGTTGACTCTATCTATGTATGTAGTTTCGTCAACAACTAAATTGTTTAGAATATAGAAAAATAACGTCAAAGATAGAGATACAAAGAGGTATTCACAAAAATGGATGTTTTTATCAATTTTCATATTGAATCACTAGGTTTTTCATATCGAACCTAAATCCGAGGAAAAGAAGTAAGCATACACATTATCAATCCCTCCCCAAAAAAAATGAATTTGAAATAATGCACACACATTCTTAAGAGTGTGCACGTGCTATATGAACATGCATGCATTCCTAATACCACACACGTGCTATAGGAATGTGCATGCCTTCCTAAGAGTACGCAAACACTCTTATAATATATATTTTATTTTCCATTCTCCTGTCCCTCTATCTCTCTCTCTCTCCTACATACCCACCCTCTCTGTCTCCCTCTCTACCCACCCTCTCTATCTTCCTCTCACTCTCCCTTTCTACCCACCCTCTCTATCTATATCTCACTCTCCCTCTCACTCTCTTATACATGGTAAGACCTAGAAATGGAAAGGCTTATACATCACAAGGCATGTAAATACCTAGACCTAGACCTTTCCTTGGCATGCTTCAGACTCTAACACCCACTTCCTCTCTATCCCCCCCCTCTATCTTTATCTCTCCCTCCCCTATTATGCTCCCCTCTCTCTTCTACCTCTCTCCCACCCTTTCTCTCTCTCCTCATTGTTAGTCTTAGTCTCACTCTATCTTGTCCCCTCCTTCTATCCCTATTCTTGCTTTATATCTCTCTCTATATCACCCCTTCCTCTAACTCACTCTCTACCCCCCTTCTATGTCTCCCTATATAATTCCTTTCCTCTCATTATATGCTCTCTATATCCCCCATATCTCCCTCTCACTCTCCCTCTTCACCCATCATTTTTGTCTTAACCTCTCCCCCTCTCACACATACTCTCTCTCCCCCCCAATTTGTTCACCCCCCTCCCTCCCACTATCTCTCCTATATTTCTCCTACATATACCCCTCTCTCCTACATTTACCTCTCTCTTCCTCTCACACTCACACACTCTCTCTACTTCCCTTCTATTCATTTCTCTCCCCCTCCCACACTCTCACACACACACTTTCTATCCCCCCTCTATGTCTTCCTCTCTCTTCCTGCCACACTCTAACACACTCACTCTCTACCTCCCCTCTTTGTTTTCCTCTCTCACCCTCCCATACTCTCACAAACACACACTTTTTATCCCCCCTCTATGTCTTCCTCTCTCTCCCTTTCACACACTAACACACTCACTTTGTACCTCCCCTCTTTTTCATCCTCTTTATACTTCTCACACTCTCACACACTAGTACATTTGGTACATTGCAAGGAAAAAATGGCCTTGACCTAGACATGGAAAGGCACTTCAAGACCTATACATATACCTTTACCTAAACTTAGACCATGACCTAGACCTATACCTAGACTTAGACCATGACCTTGACCTAGACCTTGCCTCTCCATGCCTCACACTCTCACACCCACTCCCTCTCTATCTCCCCCATATTCGACTCTCTCCCTCTCTCTGTCTCCCTCCATATATTTATCTCCCTCCTCCCTCCCTCCCCTCACCCCACCTCTCTCCCCCTATACTCCCCTTCTCTCTCCCACCTCTCTCTCTCAATCTCTCCTTGTTGTTATTCTTACTCTCAATCTCTCTCTCCACCCCTCTTTCTCATTATACCTCCCTTTGTATCTCTCTCCATCTCACTCTTGACCTATTTTCTTCTCTTGTTGTATCTCTCCCTCCCTCCACTTCTTTCCCTCCTCCCTCTCTGTCTACCTTATCCATATATCTCTCCATATCACTCTAAATCTCTCTTCTAATATTTTTGTCTCTTATTATCTCCCTCTCCCCCCTCTCTTATTTTACTATACTCCTCTCTCCCCCTAAATCTATATCCCCCTCCCTCTCTCTCCTATACTCTCCCCATGTTTCTCTCTTTATTTATCTCTAACCCCCTTATCTATATCTCCCACCTCACTCTCACACTCAACCTCACTCTCTCTCTACCCCCAAATCCCTCTCTCTCTCTCTATCCCCCTCCCTCCCATTATTGTTTCCAGGTCTCTCTCTCTCTCATACATCTACCCCTCTATGCTCCTCACTTTTTATCCCACTTCTTCTCTCTCCCCTACTCTTCCCCCCTTTATTTATTTACCTTTGTCTACCCCCCTTTCCTCCCTCTCCACCCCTTCCTCTCGCTCTCTCTATCTCTACCCCCTCTCTTTGTCTCCCTCTCCCTCCCTCACACATACTCAAACAATCCTTGTCCAACCCCCCTCTCTTTATTGGTCTCTCCCCCTCTCACACTCACAGAATCTCTCTCTACCCCCCTTCGCCCTCTCTCCCCCCCTCCATCCCACTATCTCTCCTATCTTTCTCTCCTACAACCACCACCTCTTTCTCTCTCTCTTCATTGTTACTCTCACTCTAACTCTCTTTTTTCCCTCTTTCTATCTCCCTCCTTGAGTCTTTCTCTTTTCCCCTAGTTATACCTCCCTCTCTCTTTTTCCATATCACTCTCAACCTCTCTTCTATTCTTGTTTTATCTCTCCCTCATCCCTCTCTCTCTCCATCTCACTCTTGACCTATCTTTTTCTCTACCCCCATTCTCTCTTTATTTATTGCATCTAACCCTCCCTCTCTCCCCCAACCTATTCCCCTCCATTTCTCTCCCCCACTCTCCCCCCTTTATCTCTTTTCCTCTATCTAAATCCCTTTCCTCTCTCCCCCCTAGCTCTATTTTCCTCTATCTAACCCCCTTCTCTCTCTCTCTCACACACACACACACACACACTCTCTTTGTATTCCTCTCTCCCCCCCCCTCACACTCTCTTTATTCCTGTCTCTCCACCACACCTATATGTCTTCCTCTCTCACCCCCTCACACTATATTTCTTCCTCTTTCTCCAACCCCCTCTTTGTCTTACTCTCTCTGACTCTCACACTCTCATACACTCTCTTGATACCCTCGCTTTATGTATTCCTCTCTCTCCCTCTCAGAATCTCACACACTAAAGCAAGTTTGGTACATCACAAGCAAAGAAATGGTTTTGGCCTAGACCTAGACATAGAAATACCTAGACATGGAAAGGCATGGAAATACCTCAACCTAGATGAAGAGCATAAACCATTACCTAGACCTATACGATGAACATGATGTATTCCATGACATAGACCTATAGTTATACCTAGACCATGACATGGACCTAGAGCTAGACCCAGACCATGACCTAGACCTATACCATGACAATGAACATGATCACGAACTATATCATAAACTAGACCATGACTTAGACCCCCTATCTCCATATAATCATAGGCATAACCTATACTCAACCCTTAACCTCCTCCACACTTGAGTTTAAGTACACTATGCGTATACATCTTGTTAAAGGACCCAGAACTCTTGCACCCATATCTTGGTTCTCTAACCATTAGTATATGTTTTAAAACAATTTAAATACTAATCCCCTAGGTTGGGTGCTCATCCTTTCCCAAAAGGAACATGTGTGCATTCCTAGAATGTGCATGCGTGTGTTCTTGCTGGGCAGTTTTATCTTCCAAGAACACTCCTCAACCTATTATATCTCAAAGGGAATGCATGGCATGGCATGATATCGAAATACAAGCAAGGAAAGGAACGAAAAATTGAGGTGCATACCAACGGTGTTGTTAAAAATGAAAAAATGTAGGAATGGAACTTGGAGCGTGGGACGAAAAATTTTGTTCCTAAAATAAAATTTAAATTAATTTTAAGTCCTGCAAGTGGGTGACAAAAGGAATTAAAATACAATAGGATAGATCATAGAGAAGAAAATGACATAACAGAGAGGAGATAAGAGCGTTGGTTCTCTGTTCTAGGAAAAAGAGAGGAGAATGAAGGTTGCACAAAGAGAAGGATAAGGAACTATTTATCTAGGTGGTGGAGGTAGCTAGGTATCATACTTTTATTTATTTATTGATAAAATAAATTACCAAAAATATGGGTGAGTTCTTTTTATTATTTCATTCATAGACGTCGAGGAAATCCAAACATCTTCTAAAGGAGAGGCAGGTCCCATAAGGAATAAAGGATATGTGAAATAGATAAATGTATGTTTTCGTGTAAGGTGAGTGTTAAGATTTTCCTCTTCTTATAATGGAGTACTTATATGAGTACTTATATGAACATGAACACGACCTAGACCATGAACAATACCTAGAACATTACCTAGATCTTGACCTAGACCCCCCTAGCTCCATCTAAGCCTAGGAATACCCTATAATATACTCTTAACCCCCGCCACACCAAAACCCTAAGTGCATTATGCCTATACCTCTTGTTTAATAATGATATTGTATGGATATGACTATTCACCTATTGTTTAATAATTATTTCACATGGTTTAATGATGATTACAGTACATTGATTATGCCTTTTGATTTTAATATAAGAATAATATTTTAGTGGATTCAATATTATTTATATGAAATATTTATCTTTCTTCGAATTTTTTTCTTAATTCATTTTGAACTCATTTTATCTTTCACATTTCTTACCTTTTTGCTGATTTGGTTTGATTTCATTGTCAGGTTTTCTCATGTGTCTATGGGATTTCCCATTTTTTTATTTTATATTATCAAAAATATATGATCGAGATTTTTTCTTATGATATTGGAATATATCATGTATTACTGGAACACATATATATTTGTATGTTCTTCAATATTAAAATATTTTTGTTATCCATTTACTGCCTGCTAACAAGCATAAAAGGTTAAATTTCCTTGATTTTGTATTGTTCGTGATCAGTGTTCGAAATGCCCTAGATTATGTATGATAGAGAACTTATCTATATGTAATCTCACACACACTCTCTCTCTACCACCCTCCTCCCTCCCTCTCTTCCCTCCCTCCCAATGTCTCTACACTTTCTCTCTCTCTCTCCTAACTCTACCATCTCTCTCCTACCTCTCTCTCTCTCTACCTCCATCCCTTTTGGTATTCCTCTCCCACCATTTCACACTCTCAAACATTACATATATACCCAATTCTCTCTTTACCTATTTCATCTAACCCGTTCTTTCTCACTCATATCTAATGAATTTGGTTGTTGGTACAATCTTCCAACTACAAAAAATGCCAAGTAAGAACTCATCAAAGGTACAATAATTCTTTCCTTACTTTGAGAATGATAAGTGAATGGATACCATCAATATTATAAGTTATCATGATAGTATACTTGAATTACCATAGGTATGTAAAAGGAATAATTGGAGAAACATTTAAAATTTATGAATGATTGAAATTTTGGCTTCATTCCATGGTCATTATGGTATTCTTGTATGTTGTAGTTTTTTTTTCTTGTTAAGTAACTATGTTTAGCCTTCCCTTACATTTAATTTCCTTGCCTTTCCTTACCATGCCATGCCTTTCCCTACCATGTCATACCTTTCATTGTCTTTCCTTCCCATGCTATGTCATGCCTTGCCATTCCATACCTTTTCTTTCCTTCTCATGCCATGCCATGCTATGCCTTGCATAGCCTTTCATTTCCATGCCATGTCTTTCATTTCCATGCCATGCCTTTCCTTTCCCTTCCATGCCATGCCATGACATACCTTGAATTTCCTTGTGTTCCATGCCATGCCATGCCTTGCCTTTCCAAGCCATGTCTTGCATTGTCATTGAATGCCTTTCCATTCCTTTCCTTTCCTTGTCATGACATTCCATTCCATGCCTTTCCTTTCCATGTCATTCCTTGCCTTTTCATGCCATGTATTGAATTTCCTTTCCATAACTTGCATTTCCTTTACATGCCATGTCATTCCATGCCTTTCCTATCCATGCCATGTCATTCCATGCCTTGCATTACCTTGCCTTTCCATTCCATCCCATGAATTTCCATTCCATTCCTTTTCTTTCCATGCCATGGCATGTCATGCCTTTCCTTGCCTCACCATGCCATGACTTTCCATGCCTTTCCTTTCCATTCCATGCCATTCCATGACCTACATTACTTTTCCTTACCATGCCATTCCATGCCCTGTCATTCCTTGCCTTTGCTTACCATGACATGACATTCCTTTTCTTTCCATGCATTGCCTTTCCTTACTATAACATGCCATGTCTTTCCTTTCCATTAAATTCCTTTTTATGGTAGTCCTTTCCTTTCCATGCGATGCCTTGGCTTGCCATGCCACAATATTCCTTTCCATTCCATGCCTTGACATTACATGCCTTTCCATGCCATGCATTTCCTTTTCTTTCCATGCCATGCATTGAATTTACTTGTCTTTACATGACATGCCATGCCTTTCCATTCCATGTCTTTCCTTTACTTTCCATGCCATGCCATGTTATACCATGCCTTTCCATGCCATGCCATGTCTTTCCTTTTCTTGTCTTGTCCTGCCAATCCATGCCTTGTCTTCCCATGCCATGCCATGTCGTGCCTTTCCATACCTTTACTTTATATGCCTTTTCATGGAATTCCATGCCATGCCATGTCATGCCACACATTTCCTTTCCATGCCATGCCATGTCATGCCACAAATTTTCTTTCCATGCCATGCCACAACTTGACTTTACATTGCATGACATTCCATTACTTTTCTTTCTATGACATGCCTTTCCATGCCTTCCCTTTCCTTGCAATGACATGCCATGGCTTTCCTTTCCATCCCATGGATTTCCATGATAAGCCTTGTATTTCCATGTGATTCCTTGCCTTTCCATGCCATTCCATGCCATGCCTTGCTATGCAATAACTTTCCATTCAATGCCTTTCCTTGCCTTGCTTTGCCATGCCATGACATGCATTGCATTACCTTGAATTTCCATTACATTCCATGTATTTTATTTCCTTTCCATGTCATACCATGTCATGCCATGCCTTTCCATGCCATTACATGCCTTTCCTTGTCTTGTCTTTTCAATCCAAGAATTTCCTTGTCATTCCATTCCATGTCTTTACATGCCTTGCCTTTCCATGCCATTTCATGCATTATCATGGAATGCCATGCCTTTCCATCCCATGCCATGCCACAACTTGAATTTATATTCCATGGAAAGCCTTGTTTTTCCATTCCATACATTTCCTTTCCATTCCATGCCTTGCCTTTCCATGCAATGTAATTCCATGCCATGACTGGAATTTCCTTTCCTTGCCATGTCATGTGTTTCCTTACCAGGCCATGCCATGAAATTTATTGTCCTTCCATGAAATTCCTTTCCTCTCCTTGACATGTCATACCATGCCTTGCCTTTCCATTCCATGCCATGTCTTCTATTTCCTTTCCTTTCCATACCATGCCATGCCTTTCCATGCCATGCCTTGCCTTGGCATGCCATATCATTCCATTCCTTACATTACCTTTCCTTGCAATGCCATGCCATGTCTTTCCATACCATGCCATACCTTTCCATGTCTTTCCATGACATGCCTTTAATTTCATTTCCATGAAATTCCTTTCCATACCATCCCATCCCATGCATTTCCTTTCCATGTCATGTCTTACCTTGTTTTTCCATGCAATTCCTTTCCTTTCCATGTCATGCCTTGCATTTCCTTACCTTGTCATCCCATGACATGTCTTTACATGCCATGATTTTCTATGCCATACATTACCTTTTCATTCCATGTCATGCCATTCCTTGCATTTCCTTTCCTTTCCATTCCATGTGATGCCTTTCCATTGCATGCCTCCCCATGCCATGCTATGCTTTTTCTTGCCTTGCCATGACATGCCTTGCATTTCCTTTCCTTTCCATGTCATGCCATATCTTTCCATACCATGCCTTTCCTTGAATTTTCATGCCATGTCATGCATTACACTTCATTAAATGTTTATTTGTATAAGGCCCATGTCAACACACTACACACAATCACTTGACACAATGTTCTTGAAAATCGACCTGTTGTTCAAAATTTGAACTTTGCCTCATTGAGAAACACCCTAGTCTCATAGATACTGCAAAAACTGATTTTTCGGGAAACAAAATGATATATGTGGAGTCTGAATAGTTGAAGCCTAGTTCCTAGGATTCAATTAAATTGAAAATTCGTCCATCTGAATCTCAGTTTAATTTTTAGCACGAGTTGCAACTTGCCTCCTCAATCCATTCATAGATATGTTGGCAATTTGGTCTAGGCGCATAAAATTCAAACCAAACAATATAGTGCAGTTTCGTAATATCCCACATGCCTATTTATCTAAGGACGACGCAACCATGCTACTCATAATCACCCAACATATTTTTCTTGAAAATCGACCTCTCATTTAGAACTTGCACTAGGCCTCGTTGAGAAAAAACCTAGTCTCGAATATCCTCCAACAAATGATTTTATGAGAAACAAAATGATAGAGGAGAGGCCCCACTAGATGAAACCTTATGCCCCAGATCCAATGCAACTAACGGTTTTTTGGCACAGGGGTAGACCCAGGGTTCAACGCTATGACAGTGCACCAACAAAACCCTAACTATTGACCCTTTCGATAACACATGTGAAGGAGATGAAGTATCACCCGAGGTAGAGGCAGGGGTGGTTGCAAGACTCAGGTGTATGCAACCTTACCTGGGACATAGATATGTCATTATAACACTTAGTAGAGCACTTAGAACCGTTAGTTCATCATTATCTAATCAATATCTAGTCCATAGAGAAAACAGAGCATCGCAACATTCACTCTGATCTAATGTATATAAGCACTTAGTAAGGGAATTAGATCAGATCTAATAGATTCAAGAAATAAGAAATTTCACAGATGTCAGATCTAGCATCCAGATTCATCATAAGCACAAAGCAAAAATAGATTTATCTATTAAATCACTTAGCACATAACACATAAACACATCAAAAAATCGCACAGATTAGAATAACACATTATTTACGTGGTTCACCCCCACCCTGGGGATACATCCACCAACTCTTCCTCTTTATTAGATTATTCCATGGGTTACATGCACAGAGACTCAAAACCTTACTCCGCATAGGATAGAAGATCTGCATAGCTTGCTAGATCATTCTTCCTTGCATTACAGCACAAATCCCCCCATAGTATCTTACAGTGACTTTCACTTGGCTCTGCGAGTCTCACAGAGTATGCACGAAGCCCTACACTTCATGATCACACAAATCCCACTCTTAGAACTTAGCCAACTTGCACAACACTTGTGCACTATTCAACTACTTCTTACATTTATTAGCCTTCTATTTATACATACAAAATAGGCCTAAACATGGGTAATCCTATGGGCCGACATCCCATTCTCGTTACATATTCCAAAATCCCAAAAAGGACCCAAAAAGGGGTTGAGATACCGTGATCTCTGCTTCATCTTATGCTCTGTCTTCGACAAGCCGTCGAAGTCCCAAAATAGGTCAACTTGACAAAGGATCTCCCAAAACTTGGTCAAGGGCCAACAAGCCCCCAACACTCACCTATGACATGTCCCGAGTCACTCTGGTCTAACTAATTATTCTTTGAACGTGTCACGCTTGGCTCAAGCTGCTTCGACCTATTGTTGTTCTATGACCTCCTTTTCAACAAACTCATGGATGACTACATCATTAATAGGTCCCTTTAGACGTTGTTCTATTGTAGTGACAACCTACTCTAGCTCTTCTCCTTTTCCTTATACCTCTGTAAACAACTGATAGGCCTTATCTTGCACATGTTGGAGTTTCTAAGTTATCTCCATAACTCTGCTCTGGATAGTATGTATTTGTTGTTGTTCAGTGCATTTCTCTTGGGAGTGCTTCGTTCTTTCCAGAGATGACAGGAACTTTAGCTGTGACTGTATCTTTTCGTCTTGATACTTCGCCTCTTGGAGTTGTGACTCTAGTGCTCTTAATTTTGGACTCTCAACGAGTCGTTCATATGTTAGGGCACTGCGATCA
This sequence comes from Picea sitchensis, assembly GCA_010110895.2. NCBI lineage: Eukaryota > Viridiplantae > Streptophyta > Pinopsida > Pinales > Pinaceae > Picea > Picea sitchensis. The sequence continues at coordinate 29,052 of SNQJ01S0030584.1, read as the reverse complement.
ATGAGATTCTTACACTCCAGGGTAAGAGCCTTGAGCCTTTCAACTGCACTCCTGACGGTTGCTTCTGTTTGGTCTCTTACATTTTGAGGGGTCTCGAGTATCGTGCATAGCTCTAAATATGCTATGTGTTGTTGTAGTTGTTGGATCACTTCTTCAAGTTGCGCTACTTACTATGGAACTCACTCTTCATACTTTACTTCTACAACTGTCATAGAGAGAAGTGCTATGTTGACCATTTCCTTTACTTCGAGTTGCTCTGTGAGCAAATTTTCCTTTTCTTGATGTAGCTGAGATTTTCCTTCATCAAACTTCTCTTGGAGAACAAGATTTTCCCATTCTATAGCACTTCATTTCTCTACAAGTACTCCATGTACTTGTGTCAAAGCCTAGGTGGCTTTCGTTGTTTCTTCTTGTGCTCGTCGAAGATGAGAATCGACTGTATCATCTAGGCGATGGAGATGAGCTGACTCATCTCCTTATTTTGGTTCCCCTCGTATAGTGGAGACTATGCAGATGGACTATAGGGCCTGCTATACCCCTCAGAGTTCAGTCTCGATTCGATCATACATATCCTCTTTCTTTGCTTTTTGTTTCTCTACTATTTCCAGCGAAGCATCGTTCAGGGATGCTACGAGGAATTCGAAGTCATTAGAGGTGAGGACGGTCTGCATATTGGTCATAGTGGCCTTTGATTTATTTCGGGAGGAAGGTTTCAGAGATGAACCTTTCCTCTTCTTCAGGGGATTAGCCTCGTCACCCTGTTGTTGTTCGACCTCTTTTTCATTCAACTCTTCACCATCACCTCCTTGCTCTGGTTAGATGGAAGAATTATTCATGGATGCACTATCTAAATCCTAAACCTCTTCAGTTTTCTTTGTTCTGCTAGGTCCAGGTGTATCCTGCATAGTTTATGGGTTGTCGATGTCGGATATCTCTACAGGGTCTACTGATATGAGGAGGTCCATCGACCAGTCCTTGGTGATATCCTCCAAGTTATCCTCTATTAGCTTATAGTAGGATTGGAGTTGTTTCTTGTGTTTGTCAGCGTGCGTTGTGATGTAAATAAAATGTCGGTCTCTGTTGAACTTCATCAAGGGCATGAACTGGTGTAGAGTGTTTGAAGTGATGCGAGACTTAGACTGGATGGTTGTCTTCAGCTGGTTGTAATAGGTATTAAAAACAACATTGAACTGTCATTGTTTATTCATATCGCTTGAGTAAAACAATGTACTGAACTTCGTGGCCAATGGTTCGAAAGGCTCGATGTCCGGGAAGGTCGCACCTTCCGGCATATCCTAGGAAATAAAAGTGATTAGGATTAATAGAAAGATGAAATGAAATTTGTACCCTTGATCCTAGGCTTCTCTGCAGTCGAGTTCTAATTGGTTCACCAGGTACTTCACCCAGTTCATCTGAAGTCTTTTTGCGCACATCCCTGCAAGGTCGACTACAAAATGAGTGACTTGGGTGGGTTGGTTTTTTCATACTAACTTCCTTGCAATCAATTGACAGGTGAGGCACACTGCGCCACTCTGAATAGAATCTAGTTTGCAACCTCTCCTACCCTTCTCGACTTCACCATAAGTGTCCTTGATCTGTTGTGCTAGAGCGTGATCCATGGATTTTCTTGGGTAAAACTCTTGTGGATCAGGTCCTTGCATAATTAACCCTCTAATCCGATTGATCAGCGTTGGATCAACTGTTATATGGTGGTTTAGCCACAAAAAACCTCCATGGTAACAAGACAATAGTAGTTTTACACATGCATTCACCTCCTAGTGTCGTCCGAAGTGAGGAATCTTCATGACATTGAGCAGGGTGGACTAGGTGAGGTTATGGGTCCATGACTAGGGGATTATCTTTGAATTCTTCCCCTTATTCTGGGTTAGGTACTTATGTGGGTCGAGCATGTTGTAAAATTTTTGATCTCCTAGGTTGAAGTCACTAAACTTCAACGTCGCAATCTTATCTTGGTCTACTTGAATTGCGTGTATCCCCTTCGGGAGGTACTAAGTGACTAAGGCATACTCAAAATATCTAGGTACGTTGTATAGATTTATTGCACTTCTTAAAGGTTGTATATAGGTAGGTAAGATGGTCAAAATCAATTTAGCATTCGCTAGATCATCCATGTGCTTGGCTCTCTTTTCATCGGATGGTCGGGATGGTACGGATCTGTGAGATGGATGGAGAGGTTGGCAGTCCTCTCATCGATGATGCTTGTATACTTGTAGACATCGAAATGACTCTTTCAGTCATGAGGTCGATCAAAACTTCTTCAACAACTTTCTTTGCAGATCTCAACTCGTCCGACATACACAGTCAGGGTTAAAAATCTCGGGTTCAGGGGGTAACTCAGACACCGTAATGAGATAGAGAGAAATAGAGCGATGATCAATGTATAAACTAGACTTAGTCTGAGGGATCAAATTCTCAATTGGAAAAATTGTTCTTGGTGCGTGGTGCGATAGGATAAATAGGTAACTTGGCAATGCGTCACTTGCAATAGGTATGAGGCCTTAATTAACTCTATCCTTTCCGTTATGGAACAGTCCCAATAGTCGGATGGCGAGTTGTCTGTCCATAAATGTCTTGCTATCAGTTTGGGGCATCGTTCTAACAGTTATAATGTCCCCAATGGCTATATTGATTCGTCATGGCGAAGTGCCATGTGTTGTTGTTCTGATATCCCGACGAAGCTCCAAGTTTGCAAATTTTTCTTTTGTGAGGTTTCCTCTAGAACCTTCTACAACTTGTTGATCTTAGCTCGCTTCTTACTTATCTTTCTAGCCTTCTTCCCAGTGAGCTTCATCTCGGTGTGCCTTTTTCCATTTTGATCCTTAGCTTCTTTTGGCATAGTTACTTCGTGTTGTTGAGATTATTTCCTAAGATTCAAGGGTAACCCTTCTTCTTCATCTGGAATAGGTACTTCAATCTTCAGTGGTTCTTCTAGTGTTCTTACAATTTCGACGTACGGGTCTCTGGTGTTAACTAGATTTGATATGTTCTTATGTTCTTCAATCAAGTGGGTGATCCTTCTAGTCATGAATTCTTTTAACTCTTTCTTCTTTTGCTCCAAGGTTCTTTCTTCTTTTCTTTTGGCCTGATCTCCTTCAATCCAAGGTTTTCCTACTAACATATCAAATGGAGCGCTAACCTCAATAAATTTGGCAACTTCAAATTATTCCTTTGTCGAAGTTCCCTTGGAATTCATAGATATTTGGGTGAGCTTTCCACATATGTTTATTATTTTCCTCTAAATAACCCTATTCCTCTCAATGAAGAAATCATAGTAGGCTTTCCTATAATTTCCCAAGTTCTTTTTGTCATGATATTCACCTGTGTTTCCCCATCCAGAACACAGTCAATGTCGAATTCTCCTATTATTGCTTCAATGCATTCTTTTTCTTTGAAGATCTCTGGTAAGATGACATGTTGGTGATCATTTAGGGTTTCTTTCATCTGTAGCAATACTTTTTCTGATTCTTCCTGGGATTCTGTCATAATCTTAGTTTCTGGATCTGCCGTAGGGTTTTCTTGATTCATATTCATTTTTTCAACCTTAGCAATCATTCTAGGACAATCCAATACTTCAAGGTCCATAGATTTATAACAAAGACAACTAGGTCTTCTCCCAGGGAATTCCTTAGCAAGATGTCCAGATTTTCTGCAACTGTAACAAAGGGTTAATCCTCTCTTTCATTTAAATGATCCCCGACCTTTCCTGTACTGTGCACTAGGATCATGGTAACTAACCTGCAAAAAATTCTTTCTAGGATCCTGCATACACTTATTAGTCGAAATATCCTTTCTATGCATAGGTATAACATATTTTTCACTATTCTCCTCAGATATACTCATATCAAATATTATTTCATCTATTAATACCCTAGTTTTCAAGCTAGGACAGAATCTATCAAACATGCCTAGATTCATACTTTTGAAACAAAAACTTCCACTAATCTTACTTCTAGAGAGCACAAAGCTTTCAGATCTAGAATTTTTTCACTATTCTTACCTTTATCAGAGCACATAGCTTTCATATCTTACCTATTTTAATCAAGAATTTTCACTTTTACCTTTCTTAGGGCACAAATCTTCTGGATCTTACCTCTTTTCTTTAGATCAGACTTCTTTTCCTTTGCACAAAGCTTGCCAAAATAGTAGAGCACTGCACACTAAAGCAATAGATCTACGCATAGAGCTTTCACAATTTCAGATCAAATCTTTGCACAAATCTTCTTTTTCCTCAGTTCCTAGCAATCACAGTTTCATGTACCGGCAACAAAACCATTTATTGGCACACGGGAAGACCCATGTTTCAACGCTACGACAATGCACCAACAAAACCCTAACTACCAGCCCTTTCAGAAACACCTGTGAAGCAGATGAAGTCTCACCCGAGGTAGAGGCAGGAGTGGTTGTAGGACTCAGGTGTCTGCAACCTTAGTTGGGACACAGATATGTGATTATAACACTTAGTAGAGCACTTAGCACCGTTAGTTCATCATTATATAATCAATATCTACTCCACAGAGAAAACAGAGAATCGCACCATTCACTTTGATATAATGTATATAAGCACTTAGTAAAGGAATTAGATCAGATCTAGAATATTCAAGCACTAAGAAAGTTCACAGATGTCAGATCTAGCATCCATATTCATCATAAGCACAAAGCATAAACATATCTATCTATCAAAGCACTTAGCACATAGCACATAAACACATCATAACATTTCACAGAGCAGAATAACACATTATTTATGTGGTTCACACCCACCCCAGGGCTACATCCACCAACTCTTCTTATTTATTAGCTTCTTCAATGGGTTACATGCACAGAGCCTCAAAACCTTACTCTACATAGGAAAAAAGATTTGTTCAACTTGCTATATCCTTATTCCTTGCGTTAGATCACAAATCCCCCCACATTATATTACAATGACTTGCACTTGGATCTACAAGTCTCACATAGTATTCACGAAGCCTTACACTTCTTGATAACAGAGATCCCACTCTTAGCACTTAGACAACTTGCACAACACTTGCACACTATTCAAATACTTATTACATTGACTAGACTTCTATTTATGTATACAAAATAAGCCTAAACATGGGTAAACCCATGGGACGACATCCCATTTCCGTTACATATTCCCAAATCAAAAAAAGGACCCAAAAATGGGTCGATATCCTGCGATCTCTGCTTTGTCTTACGCTCTGTCTTCGACAGGTTGTTGAAGTCCCAAAATAGGTCAACTTGACCAAGGATCTACCAAAACTTGGTCAAGGGCCACACGGTTCGTCCATATCAGTCTTAGTTTGAGTTTTATTGTGAGTTGCAGCTCACCTCCTCAAGCCATTCAGGGACATGTTGGCAATTTGGTCTGAGGGCATAAAATCAACACTGAGAATCATATCATAATTTTGTAATATCCTGCATGTCTATTTGGCCAAAGCCCACCTAAACACACTACCCACAATCACTCAACATAGTGTTCTTAAATATTGACCTCTTCTTCCAAATTTTTACTATGCCTCATTGGGTAAAACCCTAGTCCCCGAGATCCTAGAACAAATGATTTCATGAAAAACAAAATTATTTCACAGGGTCCCCACTAGCTAAAACCTAATGCCTCGAATCTAATGAAACTGACAGTTCTTCCATCCAAGTCTCAGTTTTATTTTTATCACAAGTTGCAACTCGCCTCCTCAAGCCATTCAGGGACATGTTGACAATTTTCTCAGGGGGCATAAAATCCAAACCAAGCAGCATAACTGAGTTCTGTAAGCTATCACACATCTATTTGGCCAAGATTGATGTTATCACACAACCCACAATCACCTAGCATGATGTTCTTGAAAATCGATCTCTTGTTCATAATTTGTGTTATGCCTCATTGAGAAAAACCCTAGTCCCATAGATCCTCCAACAAATGCTTTTCTGGGAAACAAAATGACAATGGAGGGGCCCCAATAGCTGAAAGACAGTGCCTCAAATCTAATGAAATCGACGGTTTATCCATATGAATTCTAGTTTGATTTATATCACATGTTGCAACTTGACTCGTCAAGCCATTCAGGGACATGTTGACAATAGACCTAGACCTAAACCATTACCATGACATAGAACTAGACCTAGACTAAACCATGACCTAGACCTAGACCTAGACCTAGACCTACAACATTACTGTGACCTATACAATGACCTGGACCATGGAAAGACAAGCCATGCCAAGGCAATGTATTCTAAGGAAAGGCATGCCAAGGTAATGTCTAGGTCTAAGTCTAGGTCTAGGTATGGAAATGCAAGGAAAGGAAAGGCAAGCTAAGGGTAAGAAAATATAGACATGGAAATTCAAGGCAAGGTCTAGGTCTAGATCTCGGTTTACATGCTATATCTTGTTATCAAAATTTATTGAGTTGAAATATTAGTTTTTATTTCTTTGATTTCAAATAAGGCCTTGAAGTTATGTTGTTTTTCATGTAATCCAAAAGAAATTATGGATCAATAATATAATGAGACTACACCATAAGGATGGAAAATCAACCTATTTAATGACATCTCTTTCTATGTAAATCATATTAGTTATGATAATCCATGTTTCACAACTATGAAGATACCTAAGATATATAAATAAAGAGAGATTATGATTTGACATTGAAATTCTCATGCAAGTATTTTATCTAAGATAGATGGGACAACAAGTTGTAGAGTTGCAAGCTGAATGAATCCTTTGATTGTAATTTTTAGGTATTAAACTTGTTCATTTGGTCCACGCATTATTTTTGTAAGGAAAAACAAATGTGTAATACATGAATGCCAATATTGTTTTATTAAATTAACTTGAAATTTTTTTATCTCTAACGATGAAAATAACTATATTTTTACAAACAATCAGTTTTTTTAATATCATAATGAGAGTACCTTTTAAATGAAATATGGTTATCCAAGGAAAGGCAAGGAAATTCAAGGTAGGCAATGCAATTCTTGGCATGGAAAGTCAATGAAAGGCATGGCATGATAATTAAAGGTAAGGAAATGCATGGAAATTCAAGGCAATGCAACGCATGGCATGGAAAGGAAAGGCATGACATGGCATGGCATGGCAAGGAAAAGCATGGAAAGGCATGGAATGGCAAGGAAAGGTATGGCATGGAATGTAATGGCATTGAAAGGAAAGGAATGACAATGCATGGCATGGAAATGCAAGGCAAGGAAAGGAAAGGCATGGCAAGGAAGGGAAAGACATGGCAAGGCAAGGCATGGCATGGCATGGCATGGTATCACAATGAAATACAAGTCATGGATTAGCAAGGAAAGGAAACATGAGGCATGTCATGGCATGGAAATATATTGAAAGGCATGGAAAGACATGGAAGGGTATGGAAAGGAATGACATGGCATGGAAAGGAAAGGCATGCCATGACATGGGATGAAAAGGAAATTCTTGGCAAGGCATGGAATGGAAAGGAAAGGAAAGTCAAGAAATGGCATGGTATGAGATGGAATGGCATGGAAAGGCATGACATGTCAAATAAATTCATGTAAATGCAAGGAAATGAAAAGAACAACTCGACATGGTAAGGCAAGGAAAGGCATGGCATGATAAGGCAAGGCATTGCAAGGAATGGCATGGAAATGCAAGGAAAGGTATGGCATGGTGAGGCATGGAATGACATGTAAAGAAAATAAAATGAAAGGAATGGCATGTCATGTCAAGTTAAGGCATGGCATGGAAAGGCAAGACAGTGCAAGGCATGGCATGGAAAGGCAAGACAATGAAAGGCATGGTATGTGATGGCATGGAAATGGAAGGAATGGAAAGGAAAGGAATGGCATGGCAAGGCATGGAATGGAATGTCAAGGAAAGGAAAGGAAAGGATGGCATGGAAAGGAAATGTATGGCAGGGCATGGCATGGAATGGAAAGGAAAGGTATGGTAAGGCATGGCATGGAAAGGCAAGGTAATGCATGGAAATACATTGAATGGCATGGCATGGCATGGCATGGCATGGAAAGATAAGGAATGACAAGGAAGGGCATGGATTTGCAAGGAAAGCAAAGGAAGGGCATACCATGACATGTAAAGGAATGACAAGGAATGGAATGACATGGCATGGCATGACAAGGAAATGTAAGTCATGGGATGGAAATACATGGCATGGTATGGAAAGGAAAGGAAATGAAAATAATGCCATAGAATGACATGGAAAGGAAAGGAAATGCATGAAATGGGCCAATGGAAAGGGAAGGAAAGGAAATGAAAGGGATGGCATGACATGTCATGGCAAGGAAAGGAAAGGAATGGAATCGTTAAGTCAAGACATGGAATGGAAAGTCATGAAATGGGCCAATGGCAAGGAAAGGCAAGGCAATGAAAGGGATGGCATGACATGTCATGGCAAGGAAAGGAAAGGAGTGACATCGTTAATTCAAGTCATGGCATGGAATGGAAAGTAAAGGAAATGCAAGACATTGCATGGCATGGCAAGGCAAGCCAAGACATGGTATGGAAAATAATGGCATGGAAATACAAGGCATGGAATAAAAAGGAAAGGAATGGCATGGAATGGCATGGAATGGAAAGGAAAGACATGGGAAGGAAAGGAAGTGAAAGGAAAGGCATGCCATGGCATAACATGAGAAGGAAAGGAATGGCATGGAAAGGGAAGGAATGGAAATACATGGCATGGCATGGCATGTCAAGGCATGGAATGGATTTCCAAGGAAAGGAAAGCCATGACATAGAATGGAAAGGCATGACAAGGCATGACATGACATGTCATGGCATGGAAAATCAAGGCAACGCATGTCCTCGAATGGCATGGAAAGGAAAGGAATTACATGACATGGAATGACATGGAAAGGAGAGGCATGGCATGGCATGGCATGGCAAGGAAAGACAATGCAAGGCATGGCATGGCATGGCAAGGAAAGACAATGCAAGGCATGGCATGGAAATGTAAGGAAAGGCATGACAAACCAAGGAAAAACATGTAATGGAATGGAAAGGAAAGGCATGGAATGGCATGGCATGGAATGGAAAGGAAATGGAAGGAATGGAAAGGAAAAAACACTTCATTGGATGGAAATAATTTTTTTATATAAATTTCAGTCACGTGTCCCTAGATTTTATTTATTTATTTATTGGGATAAGAAATGTTCAGTTTTTTGTGATGTTTGTTTCATTGAAATACACAGTTTGATTTGATTTTTTCCTTTCATAATGTTATGGAAAGATATATATTTATTTTTGTATAGGTTAAAATGGGAAGCTACATGGAAAGACCTGCAAGGATGGATTAGTCTATTTTAGATCATAGTTGTTTTCTAGGGATTTGTAAATTTAACAACCTATATTTTATCCTTGGAAGGTTAGAACTTTGATTTTTACTTATCTTAGTGATTCATTGCTTAGAATTTGTTGAGTTTATTTAGAATGATATAGAAATTTGATATGTATACATATGGATCTATGTAGGTATTGTGTGATATAATTTTTATTGTTATATGCTTATGATGTTTATAGTTTTATGATTTGTTTAAACATGCAAATTGAAATGTGGAACTTTGGTATGTGGATACTAGTTCATAATTATGTATAATAGATGCAAGGCCTCATGTAAGTAAACACACATTTCTTAATTGAACATTAATACAGATAAGGATTCTCATATGAAATTCATAATGTATATGCATAAATATGAACTACGTGATATCCACATAACTATAGTGTTGAGGTGACCATGGAATGGAATGGCATGGAAAGGCATGGAAAGGAAAGGCCTTCCATGTAAAGTGAAGGAAATGAAAGAGATAACATGAAAAGGAAAGGAATGGAAAGGAAAGACAATGCAAGGCATGGAATGACATGGCATGGCAAGGAAAGGCATGGAAATTCATGGCATGACAAGACAAGGAACACCATGACATGGAAAGGTATGGAAATGAAAGGAAAGGAAAGGCATGGCATGACAAGACATGGAATGTCAAGGAAAGGAAAGAAAAGGAATGGCAAGGCATGGCATGGAAAGGAAATAAATGACAAGGAATGGCATGGATATGAAAGAAATTCCATGGAATGACATGCCATGGCATGGAATGACAAAGCATGGCATGGAATGGGATGAAAAGTGAAGGCAAGGGAAGGAATTTCATGGCATGGAAAGTCGACAAAATGCATGGTAAGGTGAGGCATGGAAAGGAAATACAAGGTAAGGGGGCACAAGGAAAGGCAAAGGCAAGGCAATTCTAGGCCAGCGAGGGAAGCAAATGCAACGAAAGGAAAGGATAGGAAAGCAAGTCAAGAATAGGCAAGGAAAAGAAAAGGAAAGGATAATAATTGATCACATACTTTGTTGTGGATGCCCTATAAACTTGAAATATTGCACATTCATCCATGGAGTTGGCTACCTTGAAATTCACAAATGTGGAGTGGTTGCATGCATGAACATTATTGGAGAGAACATTCTATATGGAAAATTGGAATTTGAATCGTCTTGATGCCTATTTTTGGTGGTGTGTCCCCTTCATGATACTTATTTGGTGCATACTACTATTTTTTGACGAGGGAAAATTTCATTGGAGAGGCTAATGACCACATGTTGTAACATGGTCAACCATGGATTGAGGAGAGATCTAACTAATTCATTATTATAATATTTATTTAACTTGTCATGGAGTTAGTTAGAAAAAAATAATATTTTATTGTATAAGATAAGAGACTCACTCTATAAATAAGAGTTTTCTCTCTCCATTGTAAAGGGTGGATAATTTGGGTATTTAGGAGCTTTTCTCTTGCGATACATTGTAGAACATTTTTGCAAGCTTAATGGAGAATTTGAGGTATATTTTCATTTGGTGTGAGGCTTTATTGTGCACTCATATTTTATGTGTTGATTTTCTATTAAGGAACCCTTGTAACATGTTTGGATTGCTATTATAATGAACCATGCTTCATTTTGGATAGGGTAATGTGAGGTTTCAACTCTCTTATTTATATTGTGATTATGTTAGCCTACATGATTGTTATTATTGGTTCCTAGAGTCTTAACTAGGACGGGTCTTCAGTCTTTTGTCAAATTTAGGTAATGACAACCATTAATTGGTTATGTATTTAGAACTTAGCAATAGTTTACACCATAATAGATTCATTAATGCTTAAAACAAGTAATTATAATAACCTTATAAAAAATGAACTATTCTCACTTACATAGACTTCATTAACACTTTAAAAAGTAATTAATCAAATTAAATAAATTGATACGTTCATACACATAAAAATAATACACTTTGAAACTTAAACATTCCTTAACATAAAATGTAGGAACAATGAGATTCATAAAAAATATGCCATGAAATGTGTATGTGTGTGTGTGTGTGTATTCAACATTGTCTAAATTGTATATATTTACAAAATAGAACCTTGTGCCCAATATACAAAATGACAACAAGTTCTCTAACATAAAAAAAAAACAAGCATAAGGTGTCTGAGATACAAAATGGTAGTCATTTGTCACTCATTGACCACTACCACCCTCACCACCCTCAGGAGAATCCTGGAAACTGATATTTCATATCTTTCTCAAAGAATCACCTCGAGTGGTTTTGGGCCTAGACATGATTCGTCACTCGGGAGACCACAAAAAGAAAAAACATTGTTATATGTTTTTTTTCATGATGAATTAAAAGACTTACAAAATGATAGTTCGTAATTCAACATATGAAAACTCACCGCAGATGGTACTAAAAATCATGAGGGTGTTACCCTCCTGCACGACCCTAATATCTTAGCGATCCCACCTTACATCAGTTACAGGGATCAAATCATGAAATTTAAACAAATATGCATAAAATCAGTTCCATTCATGATACATCAAAATTTATCATCAACACATTATCTCATCGTGAATATCTTAGTCCTTGATGGGGATTCGCTGACAGGTGGAGTGCTTGAATGTATAACCTTATCTGAGGTAGCCTTGGTGTATGGTGCATATGGAAATGGTGGTTGGGGTGGGTGGCATATGGGTGCATCCATTTTGAATGGATGTTATGGAAGAGGTTGTGTGGATGGGTGGATTGTGGGTGCATTCACTAAGGATGCATGGAACATGAAATATGTTTGGGGTGGGAAACGATGGACCCCCACAAATTGTAAAAGTGACGGAAGAAACCTTGGATTGGATTACGGTAACTCATAAACTATGGGCAAGTGTCCAGGGAGAGGAGTAGAAAAAATAAGAAAAAACATCATCAACCTCCATACATATTAATAATATTGAACTATTAGTACAAAATAGTAACATTCAACAACCTGAATACAAAATAAATGATATTTAAACAATATTAAACCCTACACATGATACATGTGATGCAGGTCACTTTTCCATCACAGTTAGACATTGCTCGACACAGCTTGGTCCCACAACCCGTAGAAACATAAGAAAATAAATAATTTGATGATGCCATATAATAAAGAAAACACTATAGTGAATTGATCAAATGTGACACATACCTATGTACGATGTATATCGATTGAGAAGACTACCTCTATTGCTACATTAGTGGTGGAGACATACATTGATGCATCCATGGGAATAGAGGGTCTACTACACGAGCATAGCAAATGCAAAACAACATACAATAAAATATCGATACAAATACACAATACTATATAAATATATAACGATTAAAAACATAGAGTTCTTTAAGATACTATTGTGGCATACAACAACCCTCCCAAATTTCTATCTATTGTCAATAAAAATAATTTGGGCCCCTTTATTTTTGAATTTTTTTCTTAGTTCGGTTTAATTTTTCTTTGTAAATATGTTTGGGAACCTGATTTCAAACTCGGCATCAATGCATTTGTTAAGTTTAGAGCTGAGGAATTTTCATATTTTGAATCTTATTTATATTAAAGATGCATGTATTCTTTTGAATTTCCTGAATTTTAACATTAAACTCAAAATTGAATTTCAAGATTTTCCTTGTGTCATATCACTTTTAGGTCGATTTCATTATTTTTTTAAGTTGTTTTGATTATCAACTTGTTAAAATAATGTAACTATGAAGAATATTATGATTATTATTGAGTTATTTTTGTATAGATAAAATCCCCTTTTGTGGATTGATCATGTCGGGTCTTGCATATGACCAAATCCCCTTTTGTGGATTTGTCAAACCATAGTTATATGATTTTTTTTGTAAAGTCATCCCCTAGGGCTAATTAAAGTGGTTATAACCACTAATTGGAGAATTCATCCCTGCTTGATGAAGAGACAAAACCCTAGGGCCTCCTAGCCAATATAAATAAGAGATGATATCACCTCATTCACTCACTCACTCAGCCACTCATGTAGTGCGCATCTTTTGGAAGTTCTTGAATTTACAAGAAGAAGGAGAGAGAGGCACATGCTCAGTATTGGATTTTCTTGGTGTTTTTTTCTTAAGTCTTGGCATTGCATATGCAATCTATATTAAGTAAGTTTTTTCTAGGTTTTCTCCCCCATGAAGGTTTCCTAGGATAAAATGTTGTGTACCTTGTGATTGTGTTTCTTTTAGTGATCCTCCTAATGCTATTATTGTGGAAATGCATTGAATGCTTTAGTAAATTGAAAGTAACCTAATAGAAGCACTAAAACTTAACATGATATCATATTTGAACTAAACAGAGAACCTTTCACTTGATAACCAAAAGCGCCACTATTGTCGTACAAGAAATTTACGACATTTTTATTGGAAGAAAATTTCTTACTAAAAACCATCTAGGGAAGTGTGCCCTACCCTAGTGAATACTTTAGCATCTTGAGTGCACCTTTTCAGTAGCTAGAGCCTCTAGAAATTCAAACCCTAGTTTTTACTGGTACCAGAAAACCAGGAAACCAAAACCAGTACCAGAAGTACCAATCCAGATTTCCACAAGTCAATTTTCAAGGGGTAAAACTTGTAATTTTTTTAAAACATACAGCTCCAACCTACTCACTTTAGCCCAATGCATCTAGTCCTTTGATCAGAGTTCCAAAATTTGAAGTTTGAAAAATTAGGGTTTCCTCATAAAACCCTAAGTTGTAGTTGCAGTTGTAGTTAAAGTACTAGTTACAGTTGTAGTATCAGTTGCAATATCATTTGTAGTTGAAGTATCAGTTGCAATAGAAATATCAATTGCAGTATTAGTTGTAGTTGCAGTGCCAATTCCTTCATAACAATTGCAACACTTGTTGCAGTTCAACATCAGCTGCAGTACCTACATGTTGGGACTTTTGTTGTATTTCACCTTATTGTCATAGGTATGTACTTACATGTGTTTAAAATGTATTATTATACTAAGGGGTATTTGCAGGAGAAAGGAAATTTTAAATCATAGATCCAGAAGGATCTCAGATCCATCACATTTAGAGGAACCATGCACCCGAGGTTTGATTACCTTGATATGCCTCTACTTGTTATGGAATTACTGCGATCTTATGAATATCTAGGTTTCATTTTGATCTATTGAAGGTATCATACTAACTGATGGTAAAAGTATTAGATTGATTAAAATCAGGATTATAGAGTTTATTCCCTAACTCATATTTCTGTCAAGATAGCATATTGTATTAAGTATAGAGGACAGGTTGAAGAAAATTACTTGTATTATTGAGTGAAGGAGACTCAGAAGAAAAGCAACAACACTCATTTTTTAGAATAAAGACCCTAGGTTCCATGTTTGATTGATTAAGTTGATAAGATTCAAATTTGCATATGTCAAGTTTGACAACTTAGAAGTAAACACTATAGTTGTGATAACAATATTTGAAAAGTTTTATACTTGGTAGCATGTGAGCATTATCGAGATGAATTCTTATTGTAATCATTTACCAAATATAACTAACATATCCTCTGGGAAGAAACTTCTTGTTTTTTTTCTAGGTTACCATGGAGGAATGACACTAGAAGAGTGTCACTCTCATTACTGTATCTCTTTATTTTTCAAGTAGGTCACAAGTTATAGCTCTAAAAGAGCTACTCTGGCGATTGTTCTTGCTATTGTTTTATTATTCTTGTCTATTTTTTCTCCCTTGTTGTCATTGTTTTGGGAAGGTCACAAGTGATAACCTTGAGGTAGCAATAATGACAGTTGCAGGAGAAAACATTTTAGATAAGACATGAAGAAGACTATTCAAGTTGTATACATGATCGTATACATCCATGAAGATGAAGAAAAAGCTACTTTTGAGATACAAAGTATCTCATATGGAGATTGATTGTAAGGAACAAAAGTATCCAATGATGATTGAACATTAAAATAGAATTCACAGTAGACATGGTCAATGGATAATGAAGCCAACTTGATATGAAGCATAATTCGTTTGAAATATGACTCAAATTTTCATATTAAGACTTGGTATTCAACACCAAGTATATCCTGCAGAGACTATGAATTTTTTGTAGACTCAAAAGAAATCAAGACTTAGAGTAATCCTGATCTCAGAAACGATCATATGGAGAGACATCTTCCAAAACTGGAAGAAATATTCCATGAGTTGAGAAGACTATATCATAGCTTCAGAGACCTCTAGGAGACATGAAATCTCCTTGGAAAGTTCTCTTATTTCAATAACAGAGAAGGAAGTCAGTCATAAAGATTGGGATATGGTTTTTTCATTAAGACTAGAAAGAAAGTCAGTGGTGACTTCCAAGATTGATCTAACAGATCAACCATGTTGCAGATAACAATATAAATATATACAAATCCTGATTTGTGTCTAGAGGATTCTCCCAGTGTTACACATTATTTTCTTCATCCCTAGGACCGTTAATGATGTAAACCTATCTATAGTCTTCAGAGGGGTCAGTGGCCTGAGTTCCTAAAGAAAGAAGGGAGAAGAACTTTCACTGAGAAAAGAAGTTGCATTTTCCCTTGTAAAAAAAGAAGTTTGCAGGTTGCTATATAGGCAGGGTGTGAGAATGCTTGATTCTCGCAGGTTACACCATAGCTGGGTTGCGAGAGGTTTGCAAGTTTCTCTATAGGAAAGGTGTGAGAATGCTTACATGTGGGAAAAACGAGCATTTTCTCGAATCTTCTAGAAGGAGAAACTTCCATGGTGAGGTGGCATCCGAATGGTTTGGATCTTACTCGCTTTCATGATTTAGTGGGATCATCCTAACCTCATCATCTTATCCTCTTCAAATTAGAAAAGGAGAGGAGTTCTCATGGGGAAAGTTAGCTTTTGTTAGCTTTGGATCTTTTGGGATTAGCTTGGATTGGATAGATATTTGGAGATTTTTAGCTTGGCTAGATGAGCCACTTTGTCAAGATAGATTGTGAATATTATCAGATTTGTGCTCTCAGATTTCTTGGAGTGAAAGTGTTTGGGGAACAAAGGACAGTTCGAAGGGACCTTATGACATCAAGGCCATGCTTGTAATCCCTCTTTCACATTTAATATGATACAGTAATATGATTCTTTCCTATAAAGCTTGTTGTGTTTTATTGTATGATTCCTTGATCACATACATAGGTTTATATTGAGTTTATGCTATTTCTATCACTTTGG